>JARJDV010000150.1:0-16004 GCA_030264675.1 Anaulacaspis nigra | reverse complement strand
ATGGTCTTGCTTTATTGCTTCGTCACGTAGAGAAATTATTTTTAATTAACGAGGAGCGTAAATAAAAACCAGTAAAGTTTTTAACAAGTGTAATGGGAAAGAATGCTGTTTTATTGCATTATTTTCTTGTAGTTTATAATTTACTTTTATCCGTTTTGTTATAATATATTGCGGATATTTTCGGTAACTGTAGGTGCGCTCGTACTGAGGTAAAATTCTAATTAAAAGTTTAATAAGTTTAGTTAACTTTGAACTGGGAACTACTACAATTCGTGTTGTATTTCTATGTCCGCATAGTGAATCAGTAGAGTTGTTGTTGTTACGTCTCGTAATTTGCACTTCCGAGAGCTGGCCACAATGGTAGTTGCGCTCGACTTTTACGCCAACACGTTTATTCTTCATGGCACGGTATAATTTTAATTTTTAATATACAATGCACAATTTTATTGCATTATTTTCCAACTCTATCCAATGGTTGCGTTCCATCGTATTGGCATGGCGCGCGTGCAGGAAGCACTTTGAAAATTTTAGTGCGCCTCTTGAAAGAATGGCCGTCGCGCTCAGGGATATCATGAAAATGTCCTCGAACGCGCGCCAAATGGATAAAACGTCCGTTTATATTCCAATAAGTGCCCTATTGCTATCAACGACTATCATAATAACCAACATCTTATACAACACTACAACTCGATATCGTTAACTTTATGAATGCAGCCATTCAAACTGAATCTATTTGCGTTATTATGGATTATTTCATATTAAACGTCGAAACTGTTTTATCTCATCGTGTTTCTGAAATATGGAAACATTATTTAATATTTATCTTATTTTAATTCATTAACAGTTTCTTCTTGTTCAGTTCTCATTTATGTCTTTTCACCTTTTTCAATTCACTTCCTGAATATTACACACTCCACACTCACTTGAATATTACTCGAGGGAAACAAGTTTGCGAACGACTTCCTCGCCGAATCCCAAACTCATCAAGACCTATTCATATTTCTGCGCTGAACGCGAATGCGAATACTTTTATTTCGTTCGCAAGAGTACAACTTCATTCTTTGCCGTTTCGCCAAGTAGAAAATCCTATTCGCAAATGATATATATTAAAGCAATTATGCGCCTAGAAGTTCAAATGTACGTGTATCAAGGTCTATTTGGAATGCACGCGCACGTGCCATAAGAACAATCCGCATTACCTTCACTCGCGCAAAAGTGAAACGCATTGAGTGATGACAAAGTCGGTGCGCATGAAAATTGTCATTTTCAATTCCACTATTCGTGGTCAATTAGACTTTGGCGCGTCTTGCTCGTCTTCTCAACACACTCGTAGTATTCGTTCGCGCATGTGCTGCACTTTCCGCAGCGAAGGAACAATCAGGAACGTCGACGCCAACTGACTAGGATAAACGGCAGCAAGCAACGCAGCACACAAATTGCGACATAAATGAGATGGAATTGCAATAATTTACTTTACATTTTGTAATCAAGAGCAAATTGTATTTTCTTGCTCCAGCTACTCTACTCCCGAGCGCACGCTCGCCACTTCTTGCGGTTGCCACATTTATGAAGAAACATGTCGTGAACTCGCCGGGATGCGCACAGTTACATATATTTTAGTTACACACGTAGGCAGGCAAACGCACAATGAAAACAATGAACAATGAGGTAAATTTGAAATTAGCCACGGTTGCGAGTAAAAAATATTTACGAATTCGTGCTGAAATATTTCAGTACCTCATAAATTATGCATGAGCTACATAAAATGTGTTCTTTCCGAATAATCAGCGCAATTTATTTTCGTTTTATTAAATTAATTCCATTTTGTGTCATTCGCTGCTAGAGTTTTCCACGCGAAAAAAATTAATTGATTTGTATTGATGCTCTTATTATGCATAGGTTGCAATTATTCGTTCACCAACATTTTTAATTAAATTTATTTAATTAATATCGCATTATGTATACTCACTTATCGAATTTCACTTGCAAATCAGTTGATTGCAATTGATTTTAGACAAGGAAAATTATCGAAAACAATAATGAAACGTGCAATAAGCTGGGTGTTGTAAAAAATTAATAAATATTTTTTTATCTTCTTCAATTGACCAAATAAATTGTAGTCTAATTAATAATTTTCAATATTTAGTAGTTTTTCATAGAGAAGAAGCAAAATGCAACGTAATGTATTCATATGAAAAACTCTAAGCAAAGCGAGACAAATTATCCTAAACATACATCAAAGAATAATTTCAAAAATAAACATCATTGACTAGTAAAGGAAACGTAGGCGTTACCAATATTCCTCGCTGATGAAATTTATAATTAAATTTCGCTTTTTATCGGATAAAGTACATCGTCATGCACGTATGTACTTTCATGTAACAAGACGCAACCATGAAAGCATAATCTCTGTAAATTCTGCATGATATCATCAGCTGAATGTGTTAAGTTGTAGAATCCAAGATTGGATTCGCATCAGCCTAATGCGATTAGGGCTGCTATCGGTGTGCGATATCGATGATGGGAGCCGTATTTCTATATCACGGGTGGCGCGTTCGTGCGATCGAGATGTATTATTATGTAACGACAGCCAGCCGACGGCGGTGGTAACGGCGGCAGCGGCGACGGCAATTGGCGATGCATGCTGGCGACTAATCAAATCAATATTAAGGGCTCGGATGCGAAGTGCAATCCGATCCATTTGCCACCACCGTCGATGCGTTCGCCGGCAGCAGCACAGCGCGTTGCATCGCCAAAATGCAGGCTATTGCTTTATTAAACGCGGCATCGCCATTGTCACTCGCGAATGCAATTGTCAAATTTTACATTTGGCCTGACTGCCACATTGGGGATTCAATGCAATCGACATGTGGAAATTGTTCAAAGCGAATTGCGCGTTTTTATTGCATTGTTGTTCGTACAGTTGGGCATATCCGTCGTCATGTTCGCCGTGGAATTTCACATAATAGGAAATTTATATACCCACATATCAACTAGAAAATGCGTGTTCGATGAGGAAAAACAACAAGTAACACTGTGTAAAGTGTTCCATCAAATTGTAAACGCCGTGACAGTTTAATAACCCCATTTAACATCTTATCGCAGAGTCAACACAATTCATTGAAACATGCGAAAGAACGCACGTACAATTCGAACTCAACAGATTGTTCCGCAAATGATTCTCGCAAGCATTATGCAAAGAAATGCGCGCTAGAAAAATGTGGGAAAGTCTCCCTTCGGGGTGCACGTCATGCAATTTTATGGATCACGTCATTTGACCTCGCATGCAATGTTTGAAAATTTTATTTGTTCAGGAATGTGCTATTAACTCATACTCGTAGATTTTACAAATTAGCTATTGTCACAATTTGTCAATTATGCATAACATGAAATCAAGTTATAGAAAATTGTGATTCTAATGGCAAATTATCCTTTACTATCCTTTTGGGAAAAGCTTTTAAACATTTCTGAAAAGTGATTCAGGAAAGTGATTCATGTATCACTTTCGTAGATGGCATTTTACTTTTGAAAAATGAATCTATTTACATTTTATTTCATTCCGGGATGCTGTAGCAACAAACGTCTTTCCTAGTTGATGGTAAAATATGAGCATAGTATGCATCGGACTGGCGCGTTAAGAACATACGTACGGTGCATTGGACTCGACATGGCGCAAAAGATAAACGCACAACACATGGAAGCAGCATGCTACGGATTGAGGAGAATGACTTGTTGTTATATATTCGTCCTCCGCACTTGAATACATTTCCATGGCGGTGTGCACCGCAAATGCACAGCGAGCGAAGTAGGTACGCGAATAAGAAGAAGTCAATCCTGGAGAGCAACGAGTTTTGGTCGCGCTGCATTCCCATGCGGCAGGTGCAACCGCACGTAAGTTTCACTTGTCTGCAAGAGCAAGTCAGAGCAAGAAGAGCACTATTCCTCAGCGTGCGACCGGGAAAAAATCATTGCAAACAAGCGAGCAGGTTGTGTGTCAGAAGCGCATGAAAGTGTTCCGAGCACTATGTGTGTAACCAAATCTGCACCACTCAGCAATATAAATGATCTTTTGCACCGACCTCTTATCAAAGAAAATTGTGCGATATCGCGGAAAGTGAAAGCTTGTGATTATGACGTTCTTGTGAACAACGTTCAAGAAATTAAAAGCTTAAATTAAAATGCACGCAGCCAGCGTTCAGCGTGAGTAATTAAGATGGTGATTAATGGAAGGTAGCCTTGTTGGTTATTGAACTGAATAAAGATTGATTAACCCTCAGGAAGGAATAGAAAAAATGTTCTAATTTTAAAATGATTTGCAAAATTTCGCACGTCCACAAAAATAATGCACAAAGTTGAATAATAATTTCATAATCAGAGAAACCACTATTAATTAATTAATTGCATACGTGCGAGCTGTGCATTCGAAGAAATTTACATATTTGTTGAAAATGGCAACGAAGCATCGAGTGAAACAATCTAACGGTAATCATTTCTGTTAATTAACATACAAATTGGATTTATTTGCGTGCAATTATTGAAAAGTCCATTCTGTGACGAATGGCAATACGTCGGGGGCGGCGGAGGGATGCTTAGCGCGCTCACGCACGACATTTTATCATTAAGCGCGAGCGCGCAAATTTATTTGAACTCGTGTCCTGCCCATAGAATTCGTTCGCTTCGATCGAAGTCGTTACTCGATTATTCAACGCAATCAATGTGCGTATTGTATTCACACACGTCGAATCTCATTTCCGGTGTTACGCTTGTGTTAATACATTGGTATAATATTGCTCGCCATATGCGCGCGTTTGTTTGGCTTTATTAATTAATGAAGAATGGATTTCGCGTGGGCGTGTTGTGCTAATGAAGTCGTTTGTGCGCGTACGGCTGCGTTTCTATCAATTTATTGCTCATTGAAATTAATTATGCGTTAACTTTCGTATAATTATCCGTCTGGCGCGAAAAACATATTGCGACAAAAAAAGGACAACATTAGCAGTCTATTGTTTTAGCTTTGTTAATAAATTTAATAAAATCTCGGAGCTAAGTAAGATTAATAATTATTATAAATATGCAAATAAAACATTAAGATACATATGCTAAATCCTAATGGAATTAACCATAACGTATTCTATCACTCAAGCTCCGTGGAGGAGGCAGACTGGAGTAATAAGCATGAGCGGGAAAAGGGGCAAATACCGATGGCGGTTGTAAGTTGTCAGCATGTATATATGCATATTATGTACGCGCAAGTGGATGACGCTGGAATAATAATGATGAATGAAGCCGACGACGCAGAGGCAGACGCGCGTGTGGATAGGAAATTTAGAGGAAAACTATGCGAGTATTAGGTACCTACGTGGCAAGGACTGGGCCAACTAAGACGAAGCACATACTTAACGCAATGCTACCCGCCAACATCTAGCGAGATGCGAGAAATGTTTCTTTGGCTAATGTACTAAGACGGAATGAGGAATGAGTGACGCAAGGGTGAACAAAGGCCTAATACGACCTGATGATTAACATTTATATTAATAAGTCATAAATTCAAATGCAACACCCGCTTTTCCACCTGTACTTACTTATTATTAATATCCAGCGCGTACGCATGCTAATCAAACATGTTTTACGCGTCGACAAGAAGAAAAAGAGAAGGAGCGCGAACAAGACGCGCTGTTAATGTTTATAAATAAGTTGCTGACGAAGAAAATTTGCATCACGCAAATTCCCAGCCGAATTTCGCTCGGCTTTCATGCGAGAAAAACCTCCAGAGACATATTTGTACGTCTCCGTGACAATTAATTTGGGAAGGATGTAGCGCACCCAAATTTACCTTCATGAATATTTATTGGATACAATATTCTCAGATACCTTTCCGTGCTCGAAGCATGTGCGCGCCGAAATATTGCATTCTCGTGGTGTAAATGTTTTCCCCGCGGACTTCCCGAAACGTTTAAAAACTTTCGGGACAATTCTACAATTATAAATTAATTTGGGCGTCCGGCCGTCCGCCCTTGATATTCTTAACGCGATTGTCGAAACGGAAATCGCGTTAAGTAATAAAAGCAACGAAATGCGTTCAGCTCGGAGAAGGAAATAAGTTTATTTTTATCACATTCGCTCGACAAAAGTTGGAACTAGGTGAACCACTGAAAATTTAGTGTAATCGAGGCCCAACACTAAATAGTTGATAAGTCCCTGTTATCGTGCGGCAGCGTCCAAGAGACGCTAACTAATGGAAATCTTCGATAATACAAAACCCAACACGTCCATCGGGTCGGTGAGGACGACTTAATTATGTATTGATTACTTAAAATGTACGTACTTTGCACACGGCTGGATATTTTTCATTATTTAGCGGACGGTGATTTTTAATTATTCACATACGTTAACCTAGTTTTACGTAATTTTATGTGCAAAATACGTGCTCTCCGTTAAGCATTTGAACGCCGTTTCATTACAGGAGCGAGGTTTATACCGCTTTGCCTTCAAAATAATAATAATAACAATAATACACGTAATATTGTTTGCAAAATACATGGTTGCGATATTCGCTAGGCCCCGTCGAGCATCGCCCTTCGCTAATATAATAAATTACTAATTTATTAATGAAGTACAACTTTTTGCATGATTTATCATCAAGCTCCATACATCATATAAGCATGTATTATCAACCTAATCCCTTTGTTCTTTGTTGCCGTACAATGTTTCGCATCTAGCTGGACGCTTTTTGTTGCGCAACTTTTCCCGACGATGACAGAGTTGACTTTTAATAAATTTCTTTGCACTGCTTGCCCACGCGCCGCCACGCTGTTGTGTATTATTAATTTGATTTTGACATAATTACACAAGTTTCAATTAACTTTAGATAATGGTAATGCGCAAAAACGCTGTGCACGCTTTTATCAAGATCAGTTCATTTATGGAGAGTGACTCGACAAGAAGAAGTTGTCATGGACAATTCTCATGTATAAGTTTGTGTAATTTAATCAACACGAGAAGTAGTTTAGCTGAATGGACGACACTCATTCGGGCGAATGTCCCTTTCACTCATGTTACTCGTCCTTTCCGTGTTTTATTCACGCTGTTCTAAGAGGAGACATCCGCCATTAAGAATTGAGTCCGGCGAGTCCTTCCTGAAAGACGGGCGGACTGCTTGACTCCTTGACGGATAAAATTACTTAGGTAGATAATCCTTCTCGTTATTCTATCTCATAATGCACACATTTTCATCGCGTTTAATTTTTTCTTGTTTTACGGTGATTCTTGGTTTGGTTTTTTAGTAGTTGTGAATTAATTCAATTACAGCTTATGTAGGAATTTAATGCGTGCGGTTTTGCATTGAATGCGCGATGGTGTTTCGTGCTTGCTATCGTTGAATTGTCACCCAAATGAATTAGTACTTAATAGGAGCTGGTGGAGTCAGCAGTCAATTAGGTAATGGTCTGGTAAATTCCTCTTATTGTCAGGCGAAGGGTGTGCTCGCGCTGCTTGCAATCGGAATGAGTTTCAATTAGTCAAGAATACGCGCGTTGGGTGACTTGAATTGACGTTTACATCCGACTGCCCGACGGAATTTCATTTGCGTGCCGACAACACGATTTTCGACAGCACAATAATTACCACAACTATTACTAGGCGTTGTCACCCTTCGAATCTCTGCTTAATAAGTGATGATTATATAATAAGGGAGCTGTGATACGCCCTTGAAAGATATTTTCGCAACGTCCAGATTTTTAATGCGAGCGGTGCAATCCAATTACCAAGTGTTTGTCATTGTCAGAAAGCGCTGACTGAGAGCGTTTCGTGATATGGGTGACGTTTGAAATGATCATTAAAAATTATCCATGAAAGTCGCTCCAAATCATTGTCAATGGCACATTAAGGCGGATTTCATTTCAGAAAATAATTGATTATAATGCAAAGAAGGAAAGGAAGAAGTGGAAAAAGCTGACGTTGCAAATCTTTGCGGTTGCGAGTTAATCAAGAGGTGTTTGAAATGTTTAAAGCACAAAACTGAAATTCTGGCATAGCTGCAAATATCTTGCAAGCGGAATCCGAAGTGGAATTAGTTTAGTTTAGAACGGTGAGCATGAACAATACCACTAATGCGCATTTAACATTGTACGGAATGTTGGGTGAATGTGCGAGGCATATTTGAAAAATAATGAAAAACCACACATAAGCCGTGCGAGTTGATGTAATGGCGCAATTTTAAAATAAAAAATGCATGAGTGTCACATAACAAAATATTTATCACGTCGAGCCAATGACGAGGAAAACAAGCACACGCCAGCCAGGCGACCAGCAAAGGCAAACAAGAAACTGCGCTTAAATATTCATCCGGGCAAATGCGACGGGCAACACGAAGAAATGACAGAAAAAAATCCATTACAATTGTAACGACGGCAATTCGTTCTTTTCATTTTATATGAGTGATATTAATCATTTTTCGTTGCAATGCGTGCTATCTTTCTCTCGCTGGAATATTTAATTTAATAGACAACAATTTCATTCATTTTTCTCGCTTCTTGCGGCCGCCGCCGCCTGTTTCGTTCACTTTTATTATTTTTTATTCTTTAGTAAGTTGCCGCTTTCCCCTGCACATACACATCACCCACACTCCGCCGTTTCCTTTTCTTCGCGTTGCCCACCACCACCACCATTCGCCGTTTTCATATTCATTCCCCCGTCCGCCGCCGCTTGTTTCACTTTGTCTCGAGATGGCTGCGCGTTTGTATTGTACGCTTTTCCCTTTCCCGAACATTTTCCGTGTACCTCTACCTTCTGTTTCTTCGGCAGAAGGTCGTTAAGTGAAATTTTTAAAACGTTTGCCATGCATGCCGGGCACGGAATGAAAGAAAAATGAATGAACGGCATGAAATGCAAAATGAATGTTGTTGCATGTACGAAATATGGCTGCCGAGTCTAAAATGGCTTAATTTTATAAAAGATCCAAACGTAAAGTATTCCAGCCTCCAATTGTTTCTGCAATTGCCATTTTCAGGTGACGTGCGCAACGCATCAGGACTTGGAATTATGTTCAGCGCAATATGCGTGCAAGTCACAACAACCACGAGTCCTGCGGCAGTTTAAAACCGTTTGATCTCAACATCATAGATGTGTCCCAACCAAGGAACGCGTCTAGCCTGAAGGCATAACTAAGTAAGATGTACATCTCTGACGTTCGTTGAGCTTACTGAAAAATGCTAACTGTATTTCTGTACACTTCGAACAATGTAAACAATTTCTACAATTGTGTCATTAGCATACGGGAAAATTCAGTTGGCGTGCAAAGTGCGCACAATTTTTGGTATGATTGTCATCACTTGGTATATATGCCGCAACTTCAAGTTTAGCAGGACTGAAAGATCACTTGATATGGCATTTAACCATGCATTTGAGGTCTTAGCATTGCGCCAAGATGAAGCTTCCAACTTAGTTGATTCCTTGGCTGCGGTGCTTGCACTTCTCGCTGCCGTTTACTCTGAATTCACTCAAGCCCCGCATCATGCAGATGTTGCATCAACGCATGCAATTTTCGCAATTTGCATGACTTTGAAAATGCTTCCGCTCAATATACGTACCTAGGAGGATATAAGAATAACATACATTTTTACACAAGTAACTACCACTGCAAGCACAAATTAATATACTAGAAGTACCAATAAATTCAGAGGCCCAAGAAAACTTATTTTCAATTTGATTCAAATTGAAATCTGTTAGTGTCGAGCATCACTTGATGCTGCATGAGAATGAAGACAAATGGCGGCAGTGCAACCTGCATTTTTGTGTATGCACATTGTTGCAAAGCGGAAACAACGAGAGGTAATTCATGATATGCACTCGAAACGGCCAACGTGCAACATGTCATAAAAATATGAGAAATGTATCATGGCGATGATTTACGAACGACTCACCCACCTCCACCAAGCAAGTTGCTTGCTTGATTTACAAAGTGCAATTGTACACTCGAGTTCATCAGGTATGCGTATGTGTACTTCATGACTGCATATTACATGCATTTTATTTTCTCCGTCGGCCAACAACATGTTTGTGATATTTCAACGGAAATATGCATTTACAGGTGCATGTTTATTACTTGCACAACGCACGCCAATTATGTGCCGTAATGATCACAATATGTAACAATTTATTGTTGTTCGACAAGAAATGGGTTGTTGCTTTGCTATTTTATTTGATGACATTAAAATTCCATGCGGCATAAGGAAAGTCCTTTGTAATTTCTAGGAATTAGGAGCAGATCCCTTAATTTTCTACGAAAATACATTAAAAGCAAAACTTATATCCCCAGTAGGGTGGTCATTAAAGTTTTGCACATCATCAAGCGGAAATTATTTAACGACACAAATGTTTCTATAATACAAATGCAGAATCCGTGTTCCGAGAGCAGTACCTTCCCGAATTTATGTTGTTTGAGCATATCATCCTGAGTCTGCTATTATAATGCGTGGGCTTTCAGACGGCGCAAACCCGGTACGGTGGCAGTTCTTACGAGGCCCCGAACAACATAAAGACTGCATGGCCGTCGGCAAGAGATTCCCCATGTTTAATTTATTAATTGGCCGTGTTACTGATGTATAAATACAATGCCAGATGACGAGGGTCACACGAATTTGCAAATTGCAACAAGGGACTTGAAAGTCTCTTTTGCGCGCACTTCAAAGACGAATGACAGATTAAAATGCGCATCTTTGCACGTCTTCAAAGGCAGGCTGCACAAGTGGCAAATCAGCCGCTTTACAACCTGATGAAAACTTGGCTTTTGATTGCAAAGTGCATTTTTAGTACGGATGAACAATGGAATTTATGTTGCGGCGGGTGGCTGCTGCGCTCATATCGAATGTGCATGGGTAATCAAATTAATATGCTCGCGCCAAAAGGGTATAAAGTTACAATGGCTAAGCGCTAAGTGAATGCCTGCTAAGTATACAATGAGCGAGTGCACTTCGGATAATCTATCAGCTTTTATTACGAGTACATAAAATACATCACGCGCTATCTGAACATCCCGCGCGCGCACTGAGCATCCAGCTTGATGATGGGTGGATGTGGAAATGCGTCGCATTTGTGCATGTGTGCACCGAAAATCCTTGGACAAATTGCTTCATAAAAGCCACTCATATATAACAACGCACTTTGGTTTGCGCCATCCGCATCCATTCATTCATACCGCCGCTCCGCAAACAGAACAAATATTTGCGATGAATGCCCGAGGAACATGCAAGAATCAGCACCGATAAGTGCGCTTCAAGCGAATAAATATGCCGCGCGCATCGTATTAGATATTAGTAACGCAATTTGTCATAAAATAATTGTTATTGGAGATTGCGCAAGAACAATGAAAAATAGATTATGGCCAATACATGCGCTGACTGATTATTGGTGTAAATCACAATCAAGCAGGCAATATGTGCAATATGGATTGATTCAATGCTCATAATTAATCCAAGGGTGCAAATTTGCTTTGGCTTACTCCTGTAGCATAATTGGTGACACGTTGAGTTATTGAATTATTCACATGTAATATATCAGCATGTGGGTCAATCTTCATGAAGTGTTATGTGGACACAACCGGAATACAATAACATTTAATATCCTCTCAACGCTAATGGATTAATCAAAATATCTCATGCGTATTCTTCTTGTCACAAATGTTGAGAAAAACATTGATTTATTAAGTAAATACTTGTATTACGTACATCTTAAACAAGGATATTGCTTATTTAGTAGAAAAAAGTAATTGAGGAACAATTCAACAGAATACAATATAATTTAGAAATTCCTGTACAATTATTACACAATTACTACTAATTTATTTGTTCAGTTAGTAAGATATAGAAATTTTCTATAAAAAGTTAAAGTAAGTTTTCATCTTGCACACTCTTCATTTCTTGATAAATGATATGATTCCATAAAGCTGGCTAAAGTAGTAATCAATATATTTCACATTTATTTTTTTCTAGGTGTGTCATAAATATTTTCATTTGATTGAACGTAATTCTAAGTGTTATTAAATGGATGGGGATATTACATATGAACAAATAAAATAACTCTTGGTCACTTTTTTCAAATAATGAATCCAAATCTTGAAAAACTGATATTTATTTGGTAAAATGGACATTAAATATAAAATATGAACAGTAAACCAATTCTAATAGACCAGACTGGCAACCATAAATCATTTCATAAAGTTGACATTCAATAAAATACTGAATATCGCAGAAACATTTTAAAGCCATCGTGTAAAAATAACATAAATCTATGATTAAATAGCAACTGTGAATGCTCACGCTGTAAATTAATTTAGCAAGTTAATTAATATGTTACGCAAACAAATTACAATTAAACATAGCACATATTCACTATTTTCGTACGATAATTAGTTATTGTTCTACGAAATGCCCTCGAGGTGCCACGACAGGTAGGCAGAAAAGAGTAGTTAGTATCATTACTCAGTCTCAAGATGGAGATTTCAGTTTCATTCATCTCACTTGAATTTCCATACAGTTACTGCTCATACATCTTCAACCATGCATTTATTTTATCATTTGCTCTCTGCGCTTGTAAAAATATAGAGCTTGTTTGTTCTAGCGGCAGCCTTAGGAAGCATTCGAAGGTATTAATTTTTCAGTCAAGAATAAATAGACATGTTTGACTAATTTCAGTGAGAATGAAGGTAAAGTTTTTCAATGACAAATGGCTATTCGCCGATTAAGATGCGATAAACCAAATGTATTATTATTATTGTTAACTTTTAATGATTATGACTTGGAAATTACTGGACTGATTGATGTTTTACGACTTTCACATCATTTGTAATAACTCAATTTCTAAGTGTGAAAGAAATGATGTTGAAGGCGTTGAATATATTAAATAATCGATGTGTGTTTTATACATGTAGAATCACCGAATGTAGTATAAAATATTTTGAATATTTTGTTGACTCCAAACACTTTAGAGGAATGATGAAAGATTGCAAAACAAAGGCGAGTAATAATAGAAGCTAGTGCAATATTTGGGCATTTAAATATACAGTAGCGTAATTGCACACTTCTTAATTAAGTGCACCAACACGCAGGAAGAAGCGAGCAAAGCGAGGAAACTCAATCGCAAATGGATGGGCGTTTAATTACGCCGTCATCGCGATAGTTTTGTGTGAATGCAAATTGCGCGTCGTCGGCGTTCCATCCACTACTCTTTCGTTCGCGTTCGCGTGTTTTGTTTCGCGATATTTTGTTGCTTCTCGCACACGCGTGCAAATAGCACCCCGCCCGCACATTCAGTTCCGTATGGCGGCGTGAGATTACTTCTTGTTCTCCTATTCCGACGAGACAACAAAACCCCATTTCATTGTTGATATTTATTCAAGAACGTATGCATGATACGTATGTTTAACGTGACAACGAGGCGTCGCGACGCACCGCGCCTGGAATTGTTTGAGTGCGAAACACGGGGACGATTCCCATTGTGTTTGTATATTCACGGTGCTTAAAATAACATTAGCGCTGGGCCGCCATCAAATGTACGAATGTAAATTACTAAATATTTTACTGCGTCTCCTTTTATCATAAACGCAAAGAATTCCCCAAGTCTAAATTACAAAACGATCAATAAACATTGCCTTATTTAATGTCGATCTAATAATAATATTTTACGTTTTATTACAACAATGTAACAGCATGTTATGATAAAGGTTTATTACGTATTTGATTACTGCATCCATCATAATTAGGTACGTTCTATGATTTTAATGAATCAATAAAATCAATGAAATTATTAAACACAAAGTTAAAAGTGCATTTTAATTAGTCGTAATTATTTTAAGTCCATTACATAAAGAGTTTTGTAGTAAGAAAAACGTTGATTGACTGGTTGATGTTTGTAAAAATGCTGGATTAATAGTTCAAAACGACGATAAACCCTGATTCGAGAAAGGATTTTCTTTTAATTGCAAGCAATTAGTTTGCGAAACAGGCGTAAAGGTGCATTTTTCTCATTGTTACACCGCAAGCGTAATAAATGTACGTGTAACATGTAAGCTAACTATGCAAATGGCAACAACTCAAACTACCTCGCTAACTCTCTGTCTCTGATGCATTCGTAAGGATTGAAACGAATGTGTTTCGTCATTCGCATTCATTTGGCGCGACTGAATCGCGGACTGCTTTTTGATCACGTTAATGCTCCCCGCACGCTCGTCCGCAAAGTGAAATATGGAAATTAAAATATCGTGCGTTTCTACTTATACACTCTCTCCACCGAGTGTTCAACGGCATGTGCGCCGTGTAATAAAACAGCAATAAATTTCTCGAATTGAAGAATCGCGCACGAGGCGCACGAATTAATTCGAACACATTTTTTCGAACGATGGAAGCACATGTTCGCATTAATTACAGCCGTAATGCGCGTCCATGTGAATGCACGCGCGGAACGATTGCGATTCGACGTGTATATCACGGTATTCTATGTTAATACCTTTTGATACGCGAAGCCTACAAACGTGAATAGGCGATAGAATGAAAAGTATGATGCTAACAAGTGCGAGCTGCGTCGAATGCGAGGGCCAAAATTACAGTTCACGCATATTTTTACCTCGCCGACGCGCTGTTGCACCAGCATCCATCTGAGTGGATGAATGCATAGGTGGCCCATTCGCTCCCATTTATCTTCGGTCGGGATTCAGCGTTAATTATAAACACATTCGTTTTAATTTATCAAATTCTCTACATTGTGCAATCACCCACCGCGTCAGTGCGCCCGTTGATCGCCATGTGCAATTAATATTTATAAAAATAGTTTTGCATTTGCTGCTCCATAAGATATACATCCATTCGTGTCCGAAAAGTTTATTTGAATTGTATTATTCATCTGATTAAATATACATATGATTAAGGGCGGGAAATCGCAAAGCTGGATTAGGATTTTAGAATTTCATAAAACGCATATAATTGGAAACACGAAAGGCGAGGAAACAGAATTAATAATCAATGGGGTGGTGTGGTATGATTAAGAATAAAAGAGAACGGGTAACAAACAGACATGAGAAATTCAGAAACATAAAAAATTTATTGCGCGTTTTTAAGACTCGTTTAATAGTTTTATTAAGAAATTTTATGTGGACGTTTTATAAGTTTTATTACTTGCGTGACCACCAGGAAAATTAATGCGCTATCGTGGAGCGGAATGGGGGAAAATAAATAACAAAAATCTGAAAACGCGCAAACAAATACACTCGACCGGGTGGCTCTTCGTGAGGGATTTCATTAAAATCTTTTGTTTTCAACTTGTAAAAATAATAAAATATGCTTTAATGAGGACATTTTGTGTTTTAAAATAATAATCGAAACATTTATGAAATGCGCTGATAATAAACAATATCCATTCCTCTTGAGCCAGTTTTATTACTGATATTGTTCGCTTTAATGAAGATGTCCTTAATTTTCATAATAAACTTTTTTCATTGTCAATTATTATTTCTATGCACAGATATACTCTAATAATTAATAATGCAGTCGTAAACGTATACCTACTTGGATATTATTCTGGATAAAAATCAATAAAAATTTAATTAGTTAATCAATGTAGGGACATGTATCTATATCATAAATAAGTTATGTTTATATAGTTTTAATTTTACTACTTTCTGTATACAGGGAATGGGAGAAACATTTAATTACAAACACTAATTAATGGGTTCTGATAAATTTCGAGTTTATTCACTGTTATAACTTTCATCTGTTTGATTTGTTTTAATGCCTGAAACAGTAACCAACTTTTATACAATATTTAATAATTTCATTAATAACATGTGTTTCTAAGGTCAATGTGAATGATACATAGGAAGTGGATTCGTCAACTTTGTCACTTTTTATTTAAAAGGCGAAGAGAACGGATTGAAAGAGTTATTTCATAAAAAAACAATGCGAGTCGGCAAGTGCAGTACGATTTACTTTTTAAATATTTCAGCTTTGACCTGAAAT
>JARJDV010000148.1:0-48870 GCA_030264675.1 Anaulacaspis nigra | reverse complement strand
CTCGATTAAATGGCCAGGAATCATATCTAACATTGGTGATTGAATACATAATAGAAATTGAAAACGATATTGAAGTTATTAAAAATAATGAAATCCGATTGTTTCGGTTTAGCAATACTATTGAGTACACAATCATTAAGCAAATGTTTGTTGAACTAGATGTATGGTTGATCAACGAAATGCAATTTAAATATAACAATTATTTATTTCCTGGCAGTAGAAATTTTTTTGGAGAAGCTAATTATCTCAGAATGCTTTCAAAGAACTTTACAGCAGTGGATGGATTAGACAGTACTGATTCTGATACCTTATTTATTAAAATGACCAGAGCTTATATTCGATATTACAATTTCACGGAAATTGTTGTCGAAAAAGATTCCAAGGGTAAGCTACATATTTACCTATTTAATCTTATTACAATTACTATATTTAGTCATTTACATTCCTGATAAACATCTGTTTTATATTGCACATCGATTTTAGCTATTCAGAATAAAATTGATTCACATATTTACGGCAAGATTCCACTTGTACCATGCAGTTTTAAATACATTGTACCCAAGCCAATGTAATCTATAAATGCCATATATTTTTATGCTTGAAATATTAATCAAATTTATATTTCAGTGTTAATACAAATATAAATCTTAATTTTATATTTGTTTTGGGTTGGAGAATTTGGTTGCCAATTATTGTATCATTTGTACTCGTTCGATTTGCGTTTTATATGAAAGATACAATTCGAGTAAACGTAAACGAACCACCTATGAACCATTTTGATATGCTTCGTCTAATACTCGGACAGTCATTTACTGTTTTACCTACAGAAAACATGTCTCGATATATTTATTTTTTTGCTCTATTGATGATGTTATATTTCAGTGCGATGTATTCCGGATGTATACTGAGTGCTCTGATTATGCCAAAGTAACTATTATGAATATGATAACGTTATACTAATTTAATAATTTAATTATGTTTTATGAATTAATAATTTTTTTGTAATTTTTAGTTATATTAACAATTTCCAATCGGTGGATGATTTTGTTAATAACCCAGACTTTGTTTTCTTACATACATATCATAGTATGAAGAGCAATATACCTAACGGGGTAACTTGTACAGATTATTTTACATTAAATACTGAATTTATTTTATTTTCAGAGTCTCCTGTCCGAAAATATATTTAAAGTAAACTATCAAACCAATACGATACTGGCCGCCGACACAACTTATAATTATTATATGGTTGCGGTTCACTATGATAA
Organism: Anaulacaspis nigra; assembly: GCA_030264675.1. NCBI lineage: Eukaryota > Metazoa > Arthropoda > Insecta > Coleoptera > Staphylinidae > Anaulacaspis > Anaulacaspis nigra. The sequence goes on along the minus strand of JARJDV010000148.1, from coordinate 47,602 downwards.
CAGTATGTTGAACTCGATGCATTATACTATTCTATGGACTAAATGAGATATTTGTAGAATACATAGACGTTGTACGCCCAAATAAAGTAAAATATAAAGTTTTCCCCACAAATTTGAAAGTTGTCACTTGTGCAGTGGATATCTACTCAAAATATGGATATTACCAAATATATAATTTTTACCTATTGATTGTAAGTACGGGATTAACGCACAAATGGTTAGAACATGATTACCAAAAACATGATAAATTTATGGAAATGACAACTTATTGGCGTCCAGAAATTGCTGATGAAGTTATTTTAGATTTCAACCATGTTAAATCCATATTATTTGTATGGTTCATGGGTATGATAGTAGCATTTTTTGTCTATTGCTTTGAAATTGCAACTGGTTGGTTTGACTTTTATATGTTTTTCACATAAAATGTAATACAAATGACGTTGTTCTTTTATATATATAATATTGTTTTCAAGTGTATGTGTAACTGTAGTTTGTAAATTTGCTAAACTCATAAAAGGGATTTGTTAATATATTTAGCACTGATGCCAAATATTAATGTTTGTAGTAAAATGTGTGGCAGCAATATAATATGAAATTAAATTCACTTATTAATGATGGTAATAATATTTTACATTAACTGTACTTATTTATTCCTTGACATCGTACAGATAGAATGAACTCGGAAATAAACATCCAAGAAGGTCTAAGAAGTAATTTGATACACAGATAGAAGCGAGTTTGACGATCGGCTCGTAAGTTTAAGGCATATTAATAATAATTCATACCTCGGCATACGGGCGTATATGTACTTATAATTAGCAGATCCGCTTCTATTTTTATCCGAAACTTTAGGCCTTTAGACTGATAAGCCATTTTCAATTTTCAAATTGATCCCAGAGCGAAGTGTGAATTTTCAATGATAATTATTAATATAAGACTCCAGTAGTTTGGATACGTTAAAGTTTAAAATATGTAAAGCTTATAAAGAAAGATGTAAAGATTCAAGTATAAAAAAATTCTGCGGGTATGTTATATAGTGTTCAATTTTTTATTAGTATTACTGTATCTAATGTCACGTCATGAAAATATGCAGTTACTTAATTTATACATTGGTACCGCGTATTCAGTCTCGTGACGGATATACGAAATTCATAACTAATATGGTACTCTGATTTCAGATGTTCAGAAGGGAAACAATAAATCTTATGGCAAGGTCCCACTTGTACCATGTAGTCTTAAATATATTGTACTCAAACGAATATAATTCCTAAAAAATATTTATATTTTCATGTTAATCCAAATGTAAATTTAAACTTTATCTTTGTAATAAATTGGGCAATTTAGTTTTCAATTATGGTTCAAAGTTTAATTTTTGTAACTGCTTATATTAAAAGATACCGAACACAGTTGAAGCAGGTCCGCTGGGGTGGTTGTTATTAAGCAATGTCCAAAATTAAATTGTATTATCCCGGTGTAAAGTGTGATCACTAATCGACTAATATCAAGTATGTAACTATTTGTTAATATTCAATAATATTTTTATTTTGAACAAAATTCGGTCTATTCTTTCCATTTTCCAATTAACTGATGTGGTAAGTTCGAATTTAATGATTCAAGTCAAATTACTAAACTTTCGGAACAATTACTTACATAAATTTCATTTATAAAAGACTTGCACTAAAGTTTCCTCATTTCTGCTATACTTACTAATAATGTAAATGACTTTTTGTATAGATACTTAAATGTTATCGAAAATATGGTTTATAACACAGTTTTTCGTTTCTGAAATGAGAATGTTTTATTCGTTTACCGGTCCATGAAGATGAAAGTCACTGAAGTGTATCAGCAAGTTAATTATTTATTACGTGTAATATTGCAAAGGTACAGCCCTCTTCCTGAAGATGTAACTATCTACAATTGTCCCAAAGCTTCTCTTACGAATGAAGTGTATGTTTGCGATATATTTCCAGTTTACATGGAACATCTACGAGAGAGTCCAATATTTTTGGTATATGTGAATACCAATAAGCATCTGACAGATGAGATGTGTCCTTCACCTCTGGAACTGCTTCGAATTTTAGGTCTTGTCTGGGGACTAACTCGTGAGATACGCTTCATATACCTCATCGATAATAAAACATAGGAATTGGCTACTGAGTTGATTCGATTAAATGGTCAGGAAACGTACCTAACATTGGTGATTGAATACATAATAGAAATTGAAAACGATATAGAGGTTATTAAAAACAACGAAATCCGATTATTCCGGTTTACAAATACTATTGAATATTAAACCATTAAGCAAATGTTTGTTGAATTAGATGTTTGGATAATCAACGAAATGCAATTTAAATACAACAATTCATTATTTCCTGGCAGTAGAAATTGTTTCGGAGAAGCTAATTACTTGAGAATGCTTTCAAAGAATATTACAGCAGTGGATGGATTAGACAGTAGTGATTCTGATATCTTATTTATTAAAATGACCAGAGCTTATATTCGATATTACAATTTCACGGAAATTATTGTTGAAAAAGATTCCTTAAGTAAGCCATATATATATTCATTTAATCTTATTACAATTGCTATATTTAATCATTTACATCCCTGATAAACGTCTTTTTTATGTTGTACATCCATTTCAGGTGTTGAGAATAGAAATTTTTTGCATATTTACACAAGGATTCCACTTGTACCATGCAGTCTTAAATACATTGTACCCAAACCAATGTAATTTATAATCACCATATATTTTTAAGCTTACAATATTAACCCAAATATAAATCTTAACTTTATCTTTGTTATGGATTGGACAATTTGGTTGTCAATTATTGTATCATTTGTATTCGTTGGAATTGCGTTTTATGTGAAAGATACAATTCAAATAAATACGAACGAACCACCTATGAACCATTTTGATATGTTTCGTCTAATACTCGGACAGTCATTTGTTGTTGAACCAACAGAAAACATCTCCAGATATATTTATTTTTTTGCTCTATTCCTGATGATATATTTCAGCGCGATGTATTCCGGATGTATACTAAGTGCTCTGATTTTGCCAAAGTAAATATTATGAATATGTTGCATTATTAAATTAATAAATTAACGTTATACTAATTTAATAATTTAATTAAGAGGTCACTCTTCACTATTACTCTCGTTACGAATGCGTGAAATTGGAGTTTACTGAAAATCAAAAGCCACACTATTTTATCGGTGGATGATTTTGTTAATAACCCTGACTTTGTTTTCTTACAAACATATCATAGTGTGAAGAATGATATAAATGACAGAGTAACCTGTACATATTATTTTACATTACATACTGAATTTCTTCTATTTTCAGTATCGCCTAGCCGAAAATGTATTTAAAGTAAACAATGAAACCAACACCATACTAGCCGCCGACACAAGTTATAATTATTATATGGTTGCGGGTCAATATGATAACAGTATATTGAAATAGATGGATTATACTATTTCTAAATGCGATTTTTGTAGAATATATAGACGTTGCACGCCCAAATAAAATAAAATACAAAGTTTTTCCCGCAAATTTGGAACCTATGACTTGTGCAGTGGAGATCCTCTCGATATTTGGATATTACCCAATTTATAATTCTTACATATTGATTATAAGTTCGGGATTAAAAAACAAATGGCTAGAACACGATTATTAAAAACAGGATAAATTTATGGAAATGACAACTTATTGGCGTCCAGAAATTGCTGATGAAGTTATTTTAGATTTCGACCATGTTAAATCCATATTATTCGTATGGCTCATGGGTATGATAATATCATTTATTGTCTTTATTTGTTTTTCACATAAAATTTAATAAAAATAACGTTGTTCTTTAACAATTTCATATATATATATATATATATATATAATATTGTTTTCCAGTGTGTAACTGTAGTTTCTAAATTTTCTAAACTCATAAAAGAGCGATGTAAACATATTTAGCACTTATATCAAATATTAAACTTGGTAGTAAAATGTGTGACAACAATAAAATAAGAAATTTAATTCACTTATTAATGATGGTAATCATATTTTACATTAACTGTACTCAGTTATTGAAGGCTATATGTATATAGAAATTATTTTGATAATAGCCATATATTAAAATGTTACTAATAGAATGAACTCAGAAATACACATCCAAGAAAGTCTGAGAAGCAAGTCACAAAGGTAAGTTGTATGTCATTGTTATCAACAAATTTTATCAATTTGATACGCAGATAGAAAGTAGTTTGATGATCGTCTGGTAAGTTTAAGGGATATTAATAATAATTCATACTTCAGCATACTCACATACCGCTGGGGCAATGAGTATAATATATGTCCTTATAATTACCATATCTACTTCTATTTTCAACTTTAGCTCTTTAGGCCCATAAGTTTAACTTCAGAAGCGGTTTACAATGGAAAATATCCACAACTATTAGTATAGGTTATCTCTTTGTTAAGATATTGAACAATCTTCAAACTGATCCCAGTGCTAGGTGTGAATTCTTAATGCTTATTAATGTTTAACTGTATCTGATCGACGATTAGCCAATATCAATTATTTGTTTCTTAAGAAAACTAATAATATTAAAGGAATCTATTTTTATAGAGCAAGTAATATTCCCTAAAGATGCATCAGGGAAAATTGATTAATCCCTAATGCATCTTTATGCCTTAAATAAAATTAATAGTAAGTAACTTAATTTTTATTCCACACTAAGCCGTAGGTGAAAACGTTGCAATAATTGAGTGCAAAATGACAAGTAATATAAAATGATGTGAATAAGTTAACCGGAAACGGAAATAGTGTGTCAGTAATAGAATGAAATATGCTTTAGCTAATGAACGACGGCAGTTGGGCAAGCGGAAAAAGTTTCCGGGTTAATAATGCAGGTTCGGCAGCAGCGCAGATATTCAATTCCATCGGATCTTGAAGTGACACACGCGCGTGCACTCGCAGCTATGAGGTTTTTGTTCGCGAGCGAGTGCGCGTCGCTTAATGACACGATTCAGCGCGCCGCGGTGGGCCGCGCGCGGCATAAACCACCTTTAAAAACGATAGCGTTTGATTTATTCATCTATTAAGTTCGGAGCGTGCGATATAAATTATGAAAAGCTCCCTTTGTGCAACTTCTGTAATAACACAATGCGATTCAAACAAAAGTTGAGCGCACATACATTTCTCGACAAGTTTTCCGCAGCGAACTGCCGCACGAACTGGATCTTCGTGGAATGCATCAATGCATCACGCGCCGTCTCCCTGTGTGTTGGCGCGCGCTGTGCACTAAAGTGCATAGCGAAAGACTAAAATTAATTGAATTGAATCGTGTCCTTGTGTTAACTTGTAAAGTAAACACTAATTTATTCTTTAAGTTTTATTCGTCAAATATTTAACTACAAAATTTTCAATAATTTCACGTTTTGTGTAATTTCACGATTCCACGCAATGTGTGTCAACGGCACTCAAGCGTATATGGGTTTGAGAAGATGATGTTATCGCGTTAAGATGGTCCTTTCAGGGGCCCAAAATACGAGCATCCCTTTTGGTCTAATTATCTAAGAGTTAAAATATCCTTACTCTATTAGGGACCATCATATTTGGTCACTATATCTGGCATACATCAACAACAAGTTTCAGAGATTGCTGTTCCTGAAATTATATGCAATAATACCCTTTTAAATCATTTTTTGGTAAAAAAAATTACGAGAAGTAACTTTAGATGACCCATTTCATGAATTTTAAACAATTTTAAGTATCAAACAATTTCTACCTGGCTTAATTTCTCCCTTGTTCCCATTTTACTACATCTACGATAATCAAGTATAGAAGCTAAGAAGATGAAATTATCGATAAGGCAAGGGTTTAAACATGCGCATCCCTTTTGGCCTAGTTATCCGGAAGTAAAATAGGAGTATATCCCAGTTTTCTCAAGGATCATAATATTTTATAAAAACTACATTTAAGGAAATCACGTGTAATTAACCCATTTTAAATATTTTTTTTGACGAAATAAATAGATATAAGTAAGGAAACCAGCATAGAAAACTTCGACAATTTCAAAGAGAAAAGAGAGATCTAACTCCCTTAAGTGCAATTACTTAATTGCCGTGTTTCCTGAAATCTGAATCACGACTTTTTTTCAGAAATATGACCGCAAATTGTCGCAAATACATTTTCCTTTAAATTTTATCTTATAGTCTAGGAAATATGAGATTTAATTATCTATAGTTTTATTTATAATTGGACTTCTTTCCGTGCTTCTTAGAAAACCCCACTTATTTTTTATTATTCCAATTTATACTGTTCTCCTCAGCGAATTCTATTTTCAAACAAAATGTCTTTTATTTGCAGCTTTTTTCATCAAAGCGAACAACCTCATTAAACAGTGTACATTATATTGGAAACAAGTTTGCGTTTGACAAACAAGGCTCTCATGCAACACCCGCAGTCAAGTGCAAAACGTAACAAGGTGAATAGTTTTCTTACAATTTGTGTATTTGTATTCGCATTCATCACATTTCAACTAGGTTTTATTGTTCGATTCAGCATGGAGCAAGTTGGCTGGCATGAATGCAATGCTAGCGACTCGCAAGCGCTGACTTGCTTTACAATTTTGATTACCCGGAATAATAATAATAAATTAGTAACAAAAGGTCTGCCTGCGTATTATAATTAATCTGCAAATGGCACGAACAACGAACAATGCCTACAAGCTTTAATTCTCCTTGAGTTGAACAATACGCCGCGAGCGCCTTGCGGATTCGCACGATCCGTTTCATGCGTAATCTTCTTATACGTTCCCCACACATTCCTGTGAGTAATTCTTGTTTGCACCCCGTTTTCCCATACAGGGGTAATAAACTGTTTATAAATTACGGATATTTATTGAAAACTTTGCATTTAAGCTGTAAAGTTTATCTATTGTTACTGAAAATTCCAACACACTTCAAACAATGTATGTCAATTGGGAGAGGTTATGTTTTAACGTGTGGCGCCCTCACTTAAGATAATCTTATGATTAATTGTAACATAACCTAGAAATTTTATTATTACAACGGATATAAAATCGATAGTATATGTTCCTGGAAAATATATTTGGAATTTTTAAATAATAAATAAACAAATGTAATTTTCACGCAAACAGCACGAAACCCAATTGGAATGCATTGGAAATAACGAAAACAAACATGCGGAAAAGTGTTTTCTGATCACACCTGTGCGTCCGAAAATTTTATGAAGATCCCGCTCATCAATATTTATGAACACGGCGGCAACATCGGAAAATCGCAGATGGAAAAAGTGCGCGCAGATAGCACAGGTTGCAGACCACAACGCAAAAGGTATTAGTGCTAGGATTGTGTTCGTCGCCGCGAGTAATCCGAGCGCGAAAATAAAAAATAATAAAGTGCAGAGAGAGAGTCGCGGAAAAACGCGCACTTGAATGCACTCTCGTTGCGCACACAATGCGCCAGCATTACAGCGGACTGCTGCGCTCCGCAACTGATTGCACCGATTGATTGATGACACTTTTTCTCCGCATCGTGCGCGCGCTCGCTCCCAACGCGAATTAAATGCGTATGGCATTTCAATGCAAAGACTCGCATCGCACAAAAAACACTCGAGGAACGACAAACAGTCAGATAAATTGCACTATTCATTGAGATGTTACGTTTGTGTGTGCAATGCGAGAAAAAAGTTACGTAAATCTATGATAATTAAATTTTTTACGCATAACTATGTTAATTTTTACATTTTCTCTTCAATATACTTCTATGTTATTCATTGACTTTGTTTAAATTTAATTTAAATGTAGCAAAATTCCTAGTGTAAACGGAAATCCTAGTATTACTCATTCAACTTTATAAAAGTAGAGTAAATAAACTGGCTGCATGTATTTTATCTGCCAGTCTGTTTGATAAGGCAGCCAATAAAGCATCGGAATTAATTTAAATGAAAAAAGAGTGAGGTAACTATTTGAGTTTGAGTGGCAAGTCAAGCACGAAATGCGTTTTCTAAATTGCATTCGCTAATAATTGCCGTCGAGTGCTAACTACCGTTCCCTGGCATCAGCGAAATAATTTACAGTTGTACCTTGTTTTTATGCACATTCAACCCCACACACCTCATTTCCCAAATTACAAAATAAAAGAGTTCTTATGCAGTTTTAAAATTTCTCAATCAATTTCCTGAAAATTGAGAATTTTATTGGATTTAATTCTGCTAAAAGGGAGATGGAAATATTACTTTTAGTAATTATACGTCTGAAATGAAGTCTGAAATATTCATAATCTAAATGGACTTAAATTGGGATCTGGGTGTATGTTCTATTAGCAAGCATAGTAGGAAACTAATGCTAATAGCATCCCTCTCTCTGAACACACACAGCCCTTCATTGCACTCGCAGTAGTCGCCTAGCTGCAGGCGCCACTCATTTGCAGACTTGCAAAATCGAATAATCAAAATTCGACTGTGTTTGTTCCCCGACGCATACGTACACGTGCGCACTCGCATAGCGAGTGAATAGGTTATATTATATGGCACAGAAGCTCGCATAATACAAGCTTCAGAGTGTAGCGAGGCAATGTTATTGTTGGTAAGCACACTCGCGTATTCTGTTGCATTCATTGTCATCCGAGTGCGCATAAATGTATACTGAATGTCCATCATCCAAATAACTCAATCAAGTGCCAACAATCGCCGGGTGATTGCAAATTATCAGCACTGTTGCAAATAACATCCTGTCTATGCATTTGCATACGCGTGTGTATTTTGCATGCGCTCGCACGGCCCTTCATTCGCGCGCTTTGGGCGAAAGTAAATATTATAAAACTGGACTTGATGACTAAGTTCAACTGTTATGAGCTGTTATTAGTTACGATTCGATTTCGATGCATACAGAGCTATACCTGTCTGCCATTGCAAATATCTATTAGAATATATTATAACAGAATGAACTGTAGCGTGTTCATTTACTTACGTTACAATAATAAATTTCCTCCCAAGCATAATAAACATTTTGTGAGGCTAATATTCCATAAAATTATCGTATATTGATTTCTTCTCTTTTGCTATCATCAGTTGTTGATAAAAAACACAGTTTAAATATCTTGTAAAACTTCTAATCATGGTTTAATATTTAATTTCATCATTACCACTGGTAATTTGGACAAATTTAAAGAATGGTTGTTATCATACATTCTGCGTTAATATACTCAGTCTATTATAAGTGAAAAATGGTGAGCTGTAAATCGGGTTGAGTTAATATTTAATAACTAAATGAGCTTGTGTGTCACACCTGGATTAAATTTAAACGAAAATCCAGTATAGAGAAGCGGAAAGACTGCACTTAAGGTGCAAGTAGGTTAATGCTTAGTAATTAATAAAATTTAACAGAAATCACTATATCTAAAATATAGTTATATACTAAAATATTATGATTATATGTATGATCATTTCCAATTAATTAAAAATCCATTGATTTATGATAATTAGTTCAGATGCATCAGAATTAATAAGAATATCAATTTGTGCTTATCATCTCAGAGCTATAACTCATATGATCTCATAATTACATTTCACAACTAACCAATAATCTCACCTGAATTCTGCAAGTGTATGGAGTAAAACAGAGTACATATATATTGCAATACGAAAATATTGGAAGACGTTCAAATTACACCATAAAATAAAAGAATAATAAACAATAATAATTACGTATGCATGATAAAAAATGCCATTTATTTGTTAATATTTTTTTATCTCCTCAAAAACTCAATTATTTAACTTTACATTCTGTTGATTCTTGTAATATTTGTTAGCTTATTTATTGCAAATCACAAAAAATCATTAATAATTATAATTACTACAAGCTACTTCATCAATTATCTAGATAATTACCCTTTTTCGTAAAATAATCAACATAAAATAGTAGCCCATTCATATTTTCCATAAATAATTCCCAGAGTACACATTATCGAAATGGCAGTAAAAATGAAAAGCATCCAAGACTTCATTATCATTCATCATTTTATTACGCATGGAGGAGCATTAATTAAAAGTAAATATCAATTGTTGTGATTCGTTTTTAATGTTTGTAATTTTCATTTATTTAATGCGTAATTGGTTTCCATTAACTTTTATTATGCGTTGCGTTGGTTGATAATTGATTATTTTCCGTATGGTATTTTAAAACAAATTAATACCCTACAAATAACGCAATTTACCTTGTCATTCCTTCAATTCTTAGCCATGCATTAAATATTTTACTGCAAACTGGTAATCACAGTATGTACCAACAACATGAACTAAAATATGTAATAAAAGACTTAATAATTTTAGTTAACACAAGTTGTAGTAAATATTAACACGATGCAGTTATTGCAATTGTTATTTGCTGCATGTTCGAGTTGAAACAAATTGTAATTGAGAATGAGCACAAGTTGGCGCAAAGTTGCACCAATATCAATTCGGAGGAAGCAATTTCAAGTCGTGCAACAGCATCCGCGAGTATGTTTAATTAAACATTTGCATGAGCAAATGCACACAGCGAGCGTTATGAAGTCGCTGCTGCTGCTGCTGCTCGTGTTCGTGAGTGCGAAGAGATTCTTTTTGTCGGTCGCCGCTCGGTTCGCGCTTTTCATAACGAGAAGTTCAAGTTTAATAAACAACTTTCATCGAGTTTCAACGCTCGATGTCGATATCGCACGCGGGCCGCGCTCGTCGCTCTGTCGTCTGCCATTCGGGCAATATCCGCATAAAACTTAATCAAAACTTTTGTGCAGACAAAGCTCGCGCAGCGCACTACAGTAGCGATTTTATCTGCACGCCGACGACGCGTTTAAGGTTAAGATGCTCTGCACTAAAATCCCAATTTTATCTTAATTATGTCCTCGCTCTGGCTCTCCTCGCTTTCGGCTGCGCGTGCCAAACATAAAAATAACGCAAGCGTGCGACGCAAACAAGAAAATAATTCGCTCGAATTGAACTCGCACACTGCGAGTTAATCGAGGGATATTAATTGGAAAATCCTGATTGCCAATTGTTTTGTCCATGACTTTTTTGATTGATCATCGAAATTTCCTATTTAGCTTTTACTCAATCTCTGCGGTCGGAATGTAGATGAATTTTATAGATTTCGTTCAAGAAAGAATGAGAATTTAATACTTAGCACAGGTTATGACAGGATACATGGGTGAAAGCTTTTGGTCGGCGACCAATCAGGGTGCACGCACGAGGAAATTAATCGGGAAATTGTGCAGCAAATTGATGTCGGCCATTGACTCACACCTCCCGTTTTCCCAATTCTCCCGATAATATATATGAGCTTCGAATTATGAAGACCGATTACACTCCTATTACAATTGACTTAGCAATATCAACAATTTTATGAATAAACAATAAAATAGTATAAAATTTTTGATTAATAATTATTTAGTGTTAAAATCAATAATGTTTCATTCTAATACAATGTGCAACACGTAATTATTATTGTTTATTATCCTAATCGCTAATTTGCGTCCATTGCCGAATACAACTCTCGCATCGCACGCTTTCAATTTCTACAAGCATCCAAACATTTATATTTATCGAATTGAATATGGCGAATATGCATGCAGTTTGGCAATCGACCCAGAATCAATTCAGTGCGCAACCAGCACTGAATAAGTGCATTCGCATGTGCATAATGCTCATTATTATCGGGTGTGTTGTATTCGCAGCACTAAAACACACTTTGCTCTCCCGAACCACCCCGACAATTTCTATAATTCCTCGCCACGGCATTCACGCAGCTTGCACACGTCCGCCATAGACGTTATAATCATTTGCATTGCATACATGCGCGCGCGCACACATTCAATGAATTGTTTATTTATTCGTGCATAATTTAATGTACGTAGTACAAATTTAATTTGCATTACATTAATGTTTGTTAAACAATTTGTAAACACGCATTTCCTAATATTATTATTATTTCGACGGGTTGAATAAGCAGCGTACACTCTTTTCAAATAACGTAGATACACACCTATTTTAATTCTATTAGTTATTGTTTGTTGTTGTTTGTCTATGGGCTTAGTTTTATTAATTCCAGACAGCTATGTTATAGAGGTATGTAATCAGCTTAAAATTTGGACTACGTGCAGATTTTCCAATAAAAAACAAAAGCTAAATGAAAAATTGTCGAGGTATTTACTTTTTTACCAATAAAACGCAGTAATTCCGAAAGTGTGTCCTAACTTTCCCTAATGGACGCTGCAGCATTCCAGATAATTGGAAAAATTGCTAAAAATTAATTTGTAACGAGTTAATATTAGTAATATTTCTTCTCGAAAAGAAAAATTAAGTGAAATAAACTTGGGAACCATTGATAAGATTAAGTTTTGGTAAACCCTTTTAAATACCTTATTATTTTACCTAATTAATACTCAAATATTTAACAAATTTAAAATCTCTAAGCCAATCAAAAATTTGTTATTATTAAGGAAGTCAACGTTTATTATCACTCTCATGACTTAAACGACATGCTGGGTGGCAAAATATTAACCATTTTTTATTAACTTAAGTCATATGTTTAAGCATGCTTAGTATTATTTTCCAGAATCAAGTCAATGAACTAATTCATTAATTAAATAACAATTCATTTAATTGTATTTGGGTGGTCTTACGTATCAATAACTAATGAGGCGATAGTCAATGAGAATTGATTAATAGTTTAAGATGATAATTAATTAGATCAACTACTTTTTAAGTAATCCATAGAAAGAACATTAATTCAATTGTTTTTAAGGATACATTTATCAATTACCGTATTTCTCTCACTCTTGTAAGCGATTTTACCTAAAAAAAAACTAGTCAAAAAATTAAACATTAAGACAGCGTTTAATCACAATAAGTCTTCATTAAATGCATCTTATAAGTAATTAGAATACTCTAGGAATCACCAATTTATCTATTTTCTTTATTTAAAATTCAATATTTCTACTTCAAAATATAAATCACTTCAAAATACATCAGATGTGTCTTATTGTTAGGTGCAATTTTCAATTAGGGAAATACGATAGTTTATATTTTCGTAAAATCCTTTTGCTTATGACTGAAATTACTTTGTAAAAAAACATTTGTAAATTATTTAATGGCAAAAAGAAGAAATAATTACGTGTATATTAGTTGAATGCGAGAAAAACATGTGTTTAAATTGAATCCCGAAACAAGAACACTGTGTTTACGTGGTTGGCGTAAAAAAGCGAGCGTTAATTATGGGAAAAGCCACGTGCAATGTTTGCAACACACATATGCACGTACAAATGACCTCTTATACCAGAACCAGAGAACCAGCAGCAATCGTACCGGCGTTCGCGCTCTTCTTATTGCTTCGGCTTGCTTTAGTTGCTCGCCTGCTTGTTTAGCCGTTGTTGGTGGCGCATGCATACTCAAGCTCTGCCCCCCGCCGCCGCCGCCGCAGCGATCCTCGTTCCGTATGGCCTTTTAATAGACGCTGGGGCCATTTAATCGTTCGTCCACATCTGCACCGAAGATTTATTTTGGTCGGCCGCCAATTAATGTTGAAATGCTTGAGTAAACTCTCAGCACGCTGCTTTCCAACGCTCAAGCACCAATGACACCACATTCCCCGATTGCGCCTATTACCAAACAATGACGAATTGTTCACATTAGATAACAACCGATAATTGCATTCCTATATTATTTAATTCTCTTGCGTTCTTTGCATTCATATTGCATTTAAACCAAAAAAAAATGCATTCAACAACTAATTAAACAATTACTAAAAGTAAGCTTTCTGGTTGAAGAAAAGTAGTGTAATGAATTTTAAGAGTATTTTTTGTGTTGTACTTTAATTAAATGGAATTTACTGTATGTCATTGCGGAATGATAAAAACGATGATGATGAAGAGCGGTTCTCGGTGGCGACGCACGAAAATCGTCATTTTTCGTCGAGCGCACAGTCGGAGTTCTTAAAAAATGAGCCAAGACGGCGCATGCTGAGCACTAAAAGATTCTTGATTATGTATTTAGTTAATTTGTCCACTCGTATTATTACTACATGTTTGTTCTCTTGTCGTTGTTGTTGTTGATGGTTGCTTGTTCTTGTTCCCATTGCTTGAATCTCTACCTACAGCAACGATGAGCATTTACATAAAACTTCTCCCGCGTTTATTTATTCTCTTCGCTCATAGTTAAATATCTTCTTAATTGCTAAATTAATGAAATCTAACATTTACGCGGGAATCTATGTCGAATATAGATAGCTGGTTCAACTTTTGTATTTTTTATAGTCTTCAATTTTATTAGTATTTTGCATTAAATATCTACACTTAGCAATGCATTAAGGGAATCTATTTGTGGATGGAGAATGCATTTCCAGTTTATCTCTCAATATGCCGCACTTAAGTGGCTTTCTGTACTCCTCTCTTGTTTGTTGCACTCAACTTTCGACGATACGATATGACACGACGGACGCCCCAACGTCTTCGAATTGTTATTATTTAAAGAAGAAGCAGCAGAAAAAGGAGGACAGCCGAGAGGAGATGGCAACGAGAGCAGTGAGTGTATTCTCTTTTTATGACGATCGTGCTGCTTCTACCAATCAAACCGTGGGGGTTACTGAACGATATTTATGTAAATCGGGCGCAACGCAGAGGCACCAACAACCATGTGTGCTCATCAACATCATTGATTATTACAACATTGCTTTATATTTCTGCAACATTGTTGCGGCCATTTACATGTGTTTCGTTTTTGCTTGGAATCAATTTATACAAATTTCAGTACATGTTTCACCGCAAGATGGCGCATAACGTCAAAAACTATAAAAATATATCTAAAATTTGCAAATATTAAGTAAACTAAAAAGAAATCAATATTATTATCTATTACGCTTTCGATAAAACGTTTGGATGATAGACGGATTCGATGGTATCAATTACTTCATCAATACTTTCGATAATTACTTGAATGAAAATGACTAAATCAAAATTTCGAACAATGGGCTGTTACTTTATTAAAATCATTCACTCTATTTTAGATTTTCAGAGTCCTGGCTTGTATTTTCAACTTTGTCGAAGAAAAGCTTCAAAATATTGCGTATTTTTTCGTTGCGCATGTCGATTTTTGACAGGTCCTCAAACAAAACTGAAATAACTTGAACCAAAACTGTTTGCAAATATTTCTAGCAAGAAAACTATTCTTTCTAACACCACCGAGAGAAACCAAATCGGACTAATACAGCCGGAGATATTGATAATCAAAGGCAACTTTTGGAAAAATAATTGATTTCTTTTCACTTGTATCAATAATAAACTTCACATAAATACACATTTGAGTTTATGTTATGATTAAAATGAAGTATGTAATTATCCGATAATAATTTTGGATACAAATTGACACAAACTCGAATATTTTAGCAAAGTTAATATCACGTAAATCCGCACGGATTTACACAAAGCTGCGCCTCAAGTGAAAACAAATGACAAAATGTGGCGCACGCCAAATCCCCAAACTAATATTTTACGACATGATGCAAACATCGGCTAATTTGTAAGAACACCATCACGGCCTCCGGTAGTATTTGTTTTACGTTCGCTCTTGTCGTTAACTTTAGTGCGCAATCGCTCGAATGAGTGCGTTGCACTCGTGAGCATTCCGCAGCGCTTCAACCCTCTCTTTCCCCCGCGCGCGCGCGAGCAATGGATGTGTGTTCATTACGCGGATTGCCCGAAGGGCGCAAAGACAACGCTAACCTACGATAACTTAACCCAAAGTGAATGCAACCCAACATGCATGCATGCATATGACTTTACGTGTATTCGGTTGCAGTACGGCTCAGCGGTGGCGACGGTGGTGGTGGCACATTGTAAGACTGATATTCGATGCGGGTGGTGCGGATACACAATTTCAAAATTATTGTTTCCATAACGCGAAATTCCGTTTGTAGATAGCATGTGCGTTCGGATAGCGACGAGGGGCACGAATGCCTGAATCGCAATGCAGCCAATTCGGCGTGCGTCGAATTTATTGGCGGCTTTGTTATTTTACGAATGTCAATTAGGCTGTGTTCTGCAATGCACTGCGCAATTCAACCGGAAAACCGCACAATTCATTGGATGCTACTGCATAGCTGCAGGATTTATTGCATTTCCAGTATTTTCACTACATAACCTCTCATTATTAAATTAGTCCATTTACAAAAATCCCATTTACCTACATTTCTTATGCGCCAGATTGAGGTTATACCAATCAGTTTCTTGGTTATCTGACAGTTTGAATGCGAGAATATACCTGCATCTACCTCTCGATGCATCGAAGAATAAAAAAAACGAGGAATATGAACATGAAAAATCGACTGCTACCACACACTACTGTTGTTGCTTCTCCATGTCAGCGATAACAAAATGATCAGTGGTGCTTCATTAGTGTTTTTTCCTCGTTCGGCTTGAGAGCCCTATTAGCATCGTTCATGAGTGCCTGACACACGTTGAGATAAATCTCACTCGCCAGCGAAACTATCAAACAACTGATGGCATTTTCGTGTCGTCCCTCAATTTATTGTTTCGATTGTCAAATTATTATCATTTCAAAATTCCATCACACACGCTCGTGAGGATTATAATTATTTTATTTTACATATTGCTCGTACACGACACGGTGTAGGTATAATAATGCGATATGAAGGACTGCATTCCAATTGCGCGCTCGTATATGCACAACAAATCAACGAGCAAGCGAGAGCAATGGCCCAACAATGCGAAGCGCGCAGACGAATCGAGCAAAGTCAATGCGCGCGCGCTCGCGCTCGCACAGCTGTCAATCAGCAAGCGAAATTAATTAACTGCTGCTGTTAACGATGAAACTTACCCGCGCTTCGTGTAACAAGATCCAGAAATGTGATACACTGCTTCTCGTTTCAGCTCTGCTTATTGCACATGCGCCCTGCAATAACAGGTAATACGTATAACCAGGTGCATAAAAGTCTTTGAAGCGCAAATTGGTTCAGTAACGAAATTATTTTATCTGAAACTAGTTTCAATTTTTTAAACATTCGCTTTAGTGAATATCAACGAATAGAGTCAACAATTTATCATTCTCATTCCCCGTAGTAATTGAATCATTTTTCATTTATGTTATGAGAATTAATTGAAATTTTATTATGCTATGAGGGAATTATCCCATATTAAAATGAATAAAATCCAAAATTAATATCAATATTAAAATAATGAATTTCAATTACGAATCATTTTTAAACTTGCTAATTGAATAAATAATTTTGAACTAAACTATTAGTGATATTAGGATATTATAAGCTATTTGTTTAGAATATTAATTTAGCACTCAAATCAACACTAATATTAATTATAACTAATCAATAATATAATTTATACGACCACAAATGCATAATTAAACACGCGTAGCAATAAAATGTAATAATATAGTGAAGTAAAGCAACATAATCTATAATGGCGTTTGCATTAGGATTAATCAGTTATTCTATGTGTACCAATAATGCAATATCGCGCTTGCATTGCGATAAAAGCAGGGAAAACGATTATGCATCTGATGAGAACATTCTTACATCCGAGTATGCAGAATGCATTCATTCATTCGGGTTCATCTAGATGTGCATTTCTCTGGAAATTCCCATGCTTCCCGAATGTTTTGCATTAGCAAACACCGCGAGCCGTCAGCGTTTCATTAGCCATGCGTATAAATCAAACCGAAAGCGAATTGAAGTTGGCATCGTATTGTGCATGCTCCAAATCCGAATTTTCGTCAAGGTATTATAATATTCATCGATTATGTCGCTTAGCGCCGCCTCCGTCACCGCCGCCGTTGTCATCTGTTCGTTTGCATGCGTTCGTTCGTATTACAATAACATGGAATTCAAATCAGGGGAATTCCATTCCTCATTTATTATAATACCACAATGCTCTATGCAAATTTCAAATATCAAATCTCTAATCAAATTTTCAACTTATCTATCGACTCCATACTGTCAATTTCACAAAAAATAAAATTAATTAATGTCTTCATAATAATAAATAATTACATAGCAAGTAAAGGAAGAAGCATGAAATTGAAAAGAAAAAGTTATAATTTGCACACTGACAAAATGTTTACAACTCACTGTAATTGGTATTTGGATAGTAATTAAATGTGCTTTCGCTCCATCTCGCTTACGTCGCATCTCCGCTTAGCCGTCCACGTTATCTTGCATCCTTTATCCGGTTGTGTCTTTCGGGTGAATGGAAAATGAAATTGGAATTGTTTACAGAATATTGTACGAGGGCGCCTCGAGCGAAACAGAAGCGTGGAACAAAAACAAGTCGTCGCTGGCGTACGGGAATCCGAAATATGGCGCAAAACAGACGAACACACATGTTCACTTGCGAGAAGAGAGGGCTGAAAGTACTAAATAAGATTATCTCAAGCCCTAATCTATCGCGGCGCGCCGCAAGAAAACAAACCGCGCGCATGCGAGACCCCCAGTACAAAAACGAACAAATAAATATGAGAGATAGAAGTGCACAACGGCGCACGCATGCGAAAACAAGCGGAAAAGTTTGTACGGTGTTAACATATTTATTGCGTATGTGTTGCGTCCGGAAAATATATCGAACATACGGAAAATTTCGATAGTTTTTCTGGCACATTCCCGCTCGTAAATTACGCACGAATCGCGTATCAAAGCGACAACTACGAGCGCATTAAAAGGAAATAAGATGCGAGATAGCAAACGGGAGTTTGTCTGCACAGTTTAATGAATGTTGTATCCCTAAGTGCACCAACTATCACTTAATAACACTGCACCCCGCCTCCCAGTTTATGTTTGTTTTTGGAAATTTAGTACCATCTGTTTTACATCTTGTAATTTGTCTGCTTAATTTCAAAAAACCCTACAAAAATTAATTTGACAAAAGAATAGGTGAGTAGGTTAATCGATAAATTATTAATAAATCTTCGGATAAAGTTCCGACAGGCCGGGAAGGCCGATTGAATTTCCATTCGACGTGAAAATGGCCAGTCGGGGCCGATAATGAAAATGTTTGTGAAAAGGTTAATGGGACAGCGATCACGCGTGCATTTTTGCTTGCCGCCCCCCAAACCGACCTGCGAGACGAATTGATGTGTGAAAATGTTGAACTGAATGAGTGCAAAAAGAGGAAGTGTGCTCACGCCGAAAAAACAAATTGCCAATTTATTCTCCAGCTTGATATATTGTGTTATTGATTAACATTCGTTTAAACCAATCTATTTAATTCGCTTTTTTAGGTTATGTACACATAACAAACGTAAAAACTTTGATTATAAATTAATTTAAATTAATTCGTACGAAATGAAATTATAATTAAAATTCAATTAATGAAAACCCACATTCAATCAAATACGATTCGTTTCTTAGCACAGGAAATTGCCATCACGAATCGAGTCATTCAATATATTCCAACGGCACAAAAAAAGAAATTCATAGCGTTGCATTTTTTTGGATTTTAGTAAAACAAAGGCGAATAGAAAATCTGTAGAGCATGTTGTTATTCAATGCAGAAATCGAAGCTTGAACACAATCAGGTGCAATCGAATAGCATACAAGCGCATAGCATAACATAGCAAAGCAAAGCACAGCAAAGCATGGCATGACATTCCAGTGGGACTCTGAATCACGGTCACGGTTACTAATTTTCCATCTGTATGTATGATGTGACAGCGCGGCGGCTGGCGCAGGTCAAAGAATTAATTAATGTTGCATTATACACAACGCGAAACCACTGCAGTCCAGTCCACTGGCCGCGACTCGCGTGCACGATGCAAACCATGCAAAAAACAACAACGAGTCTCTCGGACTGCATCTGCATTTTAATCGTTTCAGTTCGTTTCATTATTAATTTCGCACAATAAATGTGCACGTACAAATCTCTCCTCGTCGTCTCCGTCGTCTTGTTCGTCATCATCATCTCGCGCATACGTTCAGTCTTCCGTCTCGTTTCGTTCGCTTCGTGCGCATTGTTTCTTTTTTCATTTGCTTGGTGGCATTTCTTGCGAATCGAACAGCACGTATGCATCCGCGTGTGTTGTACCGTTGCGCAGCAGCGACCCGATGATTGATAATTAACGAGCGACTTTGTGTTGCAAATTTTATTTGCCGTTTGAACGGAATATTGATAAGTCATAAATGCGACAGCTCGACATTAAGAATTCATTTGTTTTTCTTCGCGTATTATTCTTGAAGTACAATTGACAAATCGTTCAAGTTGATTTCGCTTCGTTTTATATATTTTCCATTGTGCCAAGGATATTTTATTCAAGCCACTTTTGCGCCACTAATAAGCTTAGCAGGGAATAGTCATAATATTATTATTTTTAACAAGACGATTCTCCATTCAAAATTTATAAACAAATGATCTCCAACATTCTCTCTCGGTCTTTCGCAGGAGACTTGGAATTGGAATTTATCGTTGCATTGAGAGAAGTATGCGAATGCGTTACGAATGCGGAATTCATAAATTATTGCAAATATTGACTTCGCATTCGAGTTTGGCAGGGTGTGCGTGTGTTTTACACGGCATTGTTCTAGGTATGTGTGCAAGTATTGAGCGACCATATTAAATGGACATTTATTGATTGTTTGCATTGCATAATTTATCATTAGCTTAATGTACTTATTTATGTATTACAATAACAACAAGAGAGCGAACGGCGAACTCGTAGTCGCGTACGCGCAAGATTCCAAACGGTCGGGACGAAACGGACGGCGAGACTCGGGCAACTAATAAATTATTTTTCATTTCCTCGCGCGCTCTATGCCGTTCGATTTAAATTCAATATCCGTGATGCATTATTCTATTGTCAACCTGCACAAATGCACCGTAAACGTCTTTTCAATTTGATCGCATTGTTTGCCTTTGTTTATTTGTTATAGTCCTTAATGATTTTGTTTACTTGCGCATGTCAATAATTAATTTAAACCGTGACTTATGACTCTTGCATATAAAAATAAAATTAATGCTCATATGTTGTGATGCTAATATTATTTAAATCATTTATCACGTCTTTAAAGCCTAACATTTATTTCTTTGGTTATGGTAGAATGTGGCAATTTTAATTTTATGAAATACTTATTGTGTTTGATAAGGTTAGAATTTCACTAAAAAGGTCCACCATTTGATTCCGAATATGTTAATCAATTTTCGAAAAGAAAACCGAAAATCCTGAATTATTAATATGTTTACCACAAACTTTTAAAATTAAGGCAGCACTTCTATCAGTCTCTCCTTAAATTTTAATAAATCCATAAATCATTTAACTGACATCTGCAACATCCCGATCCAGACCCAGAATGAGTACAGCGACCGCATAGAACAAAATAACCTAAAATTCACTACCCCGCATTCTATACCAAAAAATGAAAATGCCCAAACCAAAAACAGATTCATATCATAACCTGCTCTACCCTACATGGCTACCATCAGCTCATCACCGCATGAAATAGGACCTCATTCCACGACCCCGACAAGCTGACAAATACCACACACTCAACTGTTTATTCCGGAACAACCTACCTCTAGAACAATTCCTAAGAAATCTCCAAAACAACGCTACCATCAAAGAATGCTGAGATCACTAGGTTTAGCCCACTTATTGCTTATTCTACTGTTATATTTTATTATTATTTATCCTATAGTATTGTTTATATCACTTTAGATTTTATTCCATAAATGTACTGTTAACATTTTTGTTTGCGTGTGTACCGCGAAAATAAATGATATATTATAACATTTAACTGACATCTATGACAGTTTTAAGTTTCCTATGGAGCACTTTTCTTGGGACACCTTGTAGTTCTAGAACTTGGTGGAATTGAATTGACTCCGTGGCAATTTTAATTTTATAAAATGCCCATGAAAATATTGTGTTTGATAAGGGTAGAATCTCACTAAAAAATGAGTCCAATAAAACACCATTTGATCCCGAAATTGTTAATCAAATTACGAAAAGAAAACCAGAAACCCATAATTATTTATATGTTTACCACAACTTTTAAAATTACCTGAAATAGCACTCCTATCACTCTCATCTTAAATTTTAATAAATTCATAAATATTTAACTGACATTTATGGCAAATTTAAAGTTTCCTATGGAGCACTTACTTTGGGACACGCTGTAGTTCTAAAAGTTGGTGCAATTGACTTCGTTAGCGAATCAAATCAAAAACCTCAACAATGTAGGTCATATTTGAGTGTAACAATTGAGTTAAATCATTTAAACAAATAGAATTCGCATAACTCAATCAAGTTTCATATTCCCATATGGCACTCACAATCGAGTAGCTCCTTTTATATCTAAATCACGCATTATTCGATAGCGTCGGCTACTTTACCTAATGCATTTCCATTTACTTGCGCTTTTTAAGCGCGCGAGTAATATCTTTATTAGCATTTTGTGCGCATTTGCATTAGACATTCATAATCGGCGCTCATATTTCTCTATCTGGTCGGGTAAACAAGTCGATTAGTTTCCGTACGCCGCGGCGTGCATAGCCGTGCGCGCAAACTCCAACTTCTCAGATAACTTCTCATAAATAAATATTTATCATCTGAATGCTCGTTGTCAGCCGCAAGCGCCGCGCGCCGTGCGCTCAAACGTCGCACTGTACTCTGGCGACAGTCATTAGTTAATTCAATTAAGCGTGCGCCACTTGTCCACTTCACGCTCGTTACGAGTTAATTAATTATCTCTATATTTCTGAATACCAAATCAATATGTGCACTATTACGTTTATTATTACCATTATGCTTTCGAATAAAGTTCAAATGTCATTCATACAATTGAAAGTGCATATCAATTGTATTACGTAATTAATTATTTATTATCACATCTCTTAATTTTCCTCTTAAGCATACTTAAATATTCAAATTGCTGGAATTAAGTAGGTACGACTGTTTATTATATAAATCATTAATTGAATAACAAGATAACGACGCATTCAAGTATAAACAAAAGTTCATTGGCGCCTGTGTTAATCACTGCACATTAACGATTGAAATTTATTGAAAATGCGGTACTGATAGCGAACGAATCGAAAAAATGCGCAACCAAAGCTTACGCGAGCGCGAGTGCAATGCAGAAGAAGTCGGAGGGTCATGCCCCCACGGCGCTCATCGCATGGCACATTAACCGGCGACGCCACCGCCGCCCGCCGCCCCGAAAATGCCATCGAAAGTACTTCCTAATTACGATAACTCGCCTAACGGCGCGCGAATAAATTGCCAGGGTGCGCGAGCGCGTTTCGCGATGCCTGCCGGCGACGAGCGCGCCGAACTTTTTCAAATTGGAAAATATGTTCGCAGTCACGCTGGCGGCGGCGTCGACAACGGCAACAGCGACTCGAGCCGCCTCACGATAATCATGCGTCTGCCGCTGACGCAGTTATTGATTGAATTAAAACGAAAAACGTATCACAACAACATTACAGCGCGCTGTAACCATTTAAAAACATCTTCAAAGCGTAAGAAATCCTTCTCCTTCTCCTTATTATAACCTTCATGCTTTTGCCATGCGAAATAAAAATAATATTTTCGGACACACTAGAAATAACAAAACAATAAATATCGTACAACAAGGGCAAAGTAGAAAATTCCTTGCATCGTATATAACGAAATAAAATCCTTGAAAGAACAGGAAAAAAGTTATTTTATATCGGCGAACAATTCCAGCAAACGTACTAGAAAAAGGCAATGGCGCACAAGTTTCCCTCGCTTTTTTCTTCGCAAGGAAGTCGAAGGTCGATTATCTCGCGCACATCCCTATCGCGCCTCAAGGAAGAAGAAGAAGGGTGGCTTAGCGTCGTGGTGTTTTAGCGTATGTGCGCGCGATGCTAATTTAGTTTGCGTTGCATTGACGCTCAAGCGATCTCGAAACCTCGAACAGCGTTCGCGAATATCTTCCGACAATATTTACATTCTCGACTACTTTTTTTCGTCGGTGGAAATGGCGCTGACGACACAGACGATTGCGCCCTCTTTTTGCTCGTATCAGTGCGTGGCGCGCAGTAAATTTGTGCGAAGAAAATTGCGAAAGTTATCTTAGACTTTTTTTATGTATTCCAACGTGGAGGACGACGTGCTGCTTCATTTCGCGTGTCGTTTGCACTCTCCTCTTCTTCTCCACGTGTTGATTACAATTAGATATAAATAATACAAACGTGATGGATGGCTGTCTGCGCTCGAGTTTGCACTCGAAAACGTTTTCTTGTGGAACGCGCCTCGGCAGAGGATGAAGAGAAAAAAACGCAGACGAGCGAAAAGAAAAATGATGAAGAACTCATACTTTGACTTGCGCTCAACTAGCGTAGCTTTTTATTATCGGCGGCGGCAGCGGCGGCGGCGAGCCACCGGAGTACATTTACGCAAACATGCGCTAACATGCGAAGGACCTAGATAAATTCCTCGAGATGGCGTGCGCCCCCGTTCGTGACTAATGGATGACATTGCAAACAACATTCAATTGTTTTTATACATGCGCGCAAATCTCCACGCCGAAGCATTAATCATGAAATTTATCGTCTAAGAAGCGCATTGTGTCATAGAAATTGATAAAACGATGAACTACGGATTTCAATTAGAAAATGCGATTTACGACGAGAATTTAAAATCGGAAGACGATTTAGAGATTTGCGCTACAAGCAATTTAAGATTATAATTGCAAGTTTGCTTAAATAACGTAATACTTACGTGAAGTGCACTCATACATTCGAGATATCCATCACGTTCGAGAAACAACTTTTCGTCAGTGCGAAACATTTCCTCGCCGACGCCTTCAACGCTCGCTTACCTTGTGCGCCGCGGCGTATTATTCGTTTTAGTCCCGTCTCCCGGAGGCGGCGACGACGTCATGTTTATCCACGTGCCGTACACGTACAATAAATGCGCCGAATACACGAGGCAGGCTAAGGAAGCGCACACGAACAGGGGGGTTTGTAAATGCCGGATGAAATGCTGGGAGCGCGCGGATTTCCTCGTTGTCGTTCGTCGCCGCCTAATTGAATTAGTATGAGTCTGGCAGTGCGAAATCGATTTAAAATTTCATTACTTTTAGTTTCCGCTCGGCTGTGCAAGCAGCCGCCTACCGAATAGAATAGAGGTGTGCGAGTGATATACCTACCACTTCGTGTATGAATTCGCCGGCAATACTTGTCAGAAATGCAGATCTAACCTAATTTTCCAACGTATATTGCACGAAATAAAATATTCTTCGCGTATTGCATTAAGGCGGCAAGGTAGTATCTAGCAAACATAACCTCAAAAAGCGGAATATTTCAAGAATGCATGCGGGTAAAATATGCCTACTTGCGCATAAAATATTCGGCGTGCATTTTTTAATTTATGACGCACGAACGTCCCCTCGACCAGAAAGCAAACAAGCGCTTAAATAAGTTTAAGGTTACAAAATATTTGCGCGTGTTCGTCGTGCAATCCTCAATTACGACGCGCATAGCTGGATGGCGCCCTACCGGCAATAAGTTTAAGTCGAATTGAGGAATTTCGCTTGTTGTACTTATGACCCCGCCATATGGCAGCATCTGGATGCCGGTTGCGTAAAGCGCGCGAGCAAAAAAGCAACAAGAAAGCGAAAAGAACGTGGGATGTGTTGTGTGTTGTGTGCGGCAAAAAGGTAAGCAACCCTTTTTAGGGTTATCGCCTGCTATCAGAAGCTGCGCGCATGCCTCGCCGAGTGGAGATGTGAATAATGCTCGCACAAGGTGTAATGCACGGATACGAACGAGTCGAAATATTGTCATCAGCACAATCCTTTCATATTTCAATTCGCGCATTGTGCGAAAATATTCGCAGCGCCGTTTATACAGTCTTTTTATTCCAAAGACAACAACAACAACTGCATAATGGCAACGAATTGCGTGTGCGCACATAAAGATGTGTCAATGCACAAGTTTATGCGAGTGTGAGTTTATCTATCTGTAGGAGCGTTAAATTGTTTTTTATATTTTTATTTACGGCAAGATCAGGTATCAATTTTATGCGCGTGGATTTACGAGCTTTGCCAATTCGGTTTTCGTTTCGACGCTTGTTTTTGCTGCTGTTTCAGCCCGTTTTTCCTCCTTCTTTTTTTCGCACTTTTATCGCTCTTCAGAAAGCAATAGTGTCTTTTCCTCTCTTTATATATGTTTATGTTTATTCTCTATTTGATCAGCTATAATTTTCGTAAAGGCGAACATAACCTATATATCGAAATTTCGCTATGCACAGCGGAAATTTACTAGACAAATCCAATAACATAACAATGTTTTGAATTCTTTTTACTAAATAAGAAACAAATCTGATTAAAATACGGGTTTAACATAGGACAAGCAGAACTCATATAAAATAAGATAATACTAGATTTATCTGATATAATTAAATATTTTTCAAAAAAAAAATGATTCTTTCAAAAAGAATCCGCAAAATTGTAGCTGAATTTCTGTGTTTTAGATAATGTTGTGAAGAATCTGCATTGCTAAATCTAAATTTTGTTATTTCGAGTAATTTAGCTTTATAATTTTGACAAAATTTTCACAATTTTGAAATAAGCTTTGTGAATTTTTGAATGATTTGTTTTCAATTCGCTCACTGAAAGAAGCAATTTGATCATGAAATAATCTCATCAACCGTTAAATAAATTATAATTATTGTTATAATGCAAATTATTAGATGATTTACGTAATTTATTATTTAATATAAATTTATTTTTTGACTTTTTCCAATTTTTCTCGAAAACTCACTCACTGAGCAACATTGAAAGAAATAAAAAGACCCAGAAGAAGAAAAAATTACTTTTATATTTGTAGAATATATCGGTGATATTCTCAGTGAAAAACTTAATATCTATTAACTAAAATCCAATGAACTAATTTGTCAAGTTTGGAGTAAATTTTGCCCGCAAGTAAAATGTGCTTTAAAATGAAATATTCCAAATTATCCTTTACGGCAATATTTACATTCTAAAACTATTCAAATTGCATGTACGATATATTAGTGTAATAATTTACAAAGTAGCAAAAAGAAAGCAAAACTTGCTAAACTCGCTGAAGTGTAACGCATTGGCAATATGCCTCATGCTCAAAAAGCTAGCGAAATATATTCGTAAACGAGTCGTGCGTTATTTCACCTTTGCTAGTTGTAAGCCGAGTACTTTTTGTATCCGTCGTTACCTTCTGACACTGTATGTGTATGCGATTATGCACAACTGCACATTCGACGGCGAATGTACAAGCGGCACGGAGGCGGCAACACGACGACGACGCCGATGACTTTAACGTCGCATTTTGCCCGGGAATCACCTCGTTGCTTTTACGAGCGCCTCCACGTCGCGAGCTCTTCCACTGCCGCCGCCGTCGCCGCCACCACCGCCGGATGGGATCCCTGATCGTGCCGAATCCGCAACTCTCTCTCAATGCGAATGCACGTCTCTGCATACCGATAACGGCGCCGCCGGCAGCGTTTATGGCCATCGCCTCCTCGTCTTTTCGGTATGTCACTGATAACCGGTAAATAATTGCGATTTTCCTAAAAGAACATTTTAAAATCGTCTAATTTACGTACAATCTCCTCCACATTGAATAAAATACAAACAAACACCGCACCTTTAGGAGAAAAAAAAAACATTTACGTATTTCTATATATAGAAATGCGAAATTGTACTTGAACAAATTGAAAATAAAATTGTATGTCAGCGCCCTCAGCGAGTAATGAAAAATTAGAAAAAATAAATTTATTACTCTGCTTGCGTAGCAATGCAACTCAACTCGTTGGTACATGAATCATACATTTTCTTCAATAGAGCTTTCAACCTTGTAACTGATTTAAAATCTTAGCATTTCTTTGAAATGATATTAAAGTAATAAATAATATTAATGCAATAAACGTCGGCGCTCAAAGAATGTGTGCAGTTGAACGATCATAAAAAGTTGATTTAAATTAAAATCATAAATTGAATAAAATACTAATTAATTTTTCCGTTTTCCTTCGGGCGCAAGTAAAACGAGCGCTTTTTTTGCGCTCAAGCATTCAGCACACTCGGAATAAAATAATGAGAAATAACTCGTGATCATTTTCCGTTTCTCTTAGTCGTAGCTGGCGTCTGCCGCCGTCGCGACCGCCGCCTCCGCTCCTACAATTGCCTTGAAGAGAGTCTTGCGAAACGCAACGAATAGTTTGCATTCGCTGGCTGGCCTTCCAACTGGTTATTGTTTGTTGTTGTCAGCTTCTTTGTTGGTGCGCCTCCTTTGTGCAGCATCCTAGCTCGAAGATATATTTTCTTCTTTACTTCTACTCGTGTGTTGTTTGCTCACCGTTTGAACATTTGCATTCTTCACGTGCGTACAGTGCGCTTGTATGTAGTGCATCATGTTCTATTGCGCTGCGTACAGATTGCATTTTGTTGTTCCAAGCATCCGTACGCGCATTGCGTTTGACTGCAATGAGAAGTAATACAGTTAATTCCCTTAAATGTACCACATCTTTCAAAATAAATTCATTACACAAGATATTATCATCTTTTTGAGGTTAGAATTAACCAATTAATTAATCCATCAAGTGGCTCCCCCTATCCTATCAAGTGGCTCCCCCTAGCTTATCAAGTAGCTCCCCCATCACGAAAGAAAAGAATCGATTAACTCGTTAAATTTCTAAAACGTTGAAGTAAACGAAATATTTCACGTTAATTAAGTGAAATAAACTGTATATGTACATTGAACTTGTAACCAATGATGGCTTGTAGACAGCGCGCGCTCAGTGCGCAGACAATCGATCAGCGATCATGATGAATTCGAAACGCAAACTTCTTCCCACAGAACGAGAATACGAATGCGAAGAAGAAGAAGAGGTCTCAATAGGAAATTGTTTTCCAAATGCGTTTTTCATTTGACTCTATACACAATGAATTTTCTGCTTCCTGTACGCGAAGCAAGAAAATCGAAGAGAAAAAGTTTCATGCAAAATATTATTGGCATGCAAAAGGTATTGGCAGTTGACATTTGACAGGCCAATGTTTAAATATTCAACGGGAAAAAATTCGATGCGTAATTCTTGTTTGGAATAGCAAGTTGAGGATATGCACGAAGACTTTGCTAAGACTTCTTAACGCAAATGTCGGAAATGCACGAGTCAATGTTTAAGTTTCCAACTCCTGATGGAATTGCAAAACTTGGAATTCTGCACTTTAAAATTTTACAACTAATAGGAATTGCAAAAGTGCCGTACGCGCGTCCCAATTTTTATTTATTCTCTTATGCATCTCAATATGCTAATTATAATTGCGTTTTTTTGTACGGTTAGGCGAAATAAACCTAAGCATAAAAGAGATATAAAATGTATAATTTAAACGGCGGTGAATTTATGCGATTCCTTTGTATGCGTTAACAGTAGTCACATTATTTAGTTTATTTTTAGTTCATCGCATACAACGCGGAGGTTTTATATGAAAATGAGCATCAGCGGTTGATTTATTTAAATAGATTAATCGATTAATGTGGGCTCGCATCGAGAATGCGCATGCACGTCAAGCGCTCCGGTGACTGTTGTTGGTACTGGCATTGCTGCTGCTGCTGCCGCTGTTGAGGAGCCTCGCAGACAAAGAATCAATCTACTTGACTCATTATACTATTGTAATCATGTCCGCCGTGCATGTTGATTTGCGACTGCGATACTGCGATGGCTGCGACGCGAAGCATTTTGCATATCGCGAGCAGCGAGCGCATTTGCACGAATCTTCCCCTTCATCTATCTCGTCGCTGGCGCGCGCGGCTTGCGAATGCGAATACAATGTACATACAGTTAGGTGTTCGTCTTCTTCGTCGTCTTATTCGTATTCTTCTTGGCCATTTCGTATGCGAATTTTAGGGCTTCGTAAATCAGCGTCGGATGTAGCCCCCCATTTTCGGGTGCTTCGTCACGGTATTCTTCTTCTTCTGCTGCTGCTGCTGCGCACAGGTCCTTGAATTCGATGCGAGCGCTTCTCATTTCGTAGGAGTTTTGTTTCGCATGCATACGTGCGCGAGGTGCGGATAATGTATGTTTTCGCAGTGCGCGTTAAACTTAAAAAATCCGCTTTGTCTGCGCCAACGAAACGAAACGTACAAACGCAGCCACACCACCTTTGCATTTGAGCGCGCGATGCGCCTGTTTTTCGGTGATTTAATACACGTGGAAAGCTCGATTTTGCACGCAAAAAATGTATTTCATTGTTGCGCCTCGCAGGATGCCCTCGTCGTCTTATTTATGACGCATTCATTTTTAACTGTTTATGTGCAAATTCGATGCGTTCAAGATGCATATCCATTTTCAACGAAATTGTATAAATAAACTATTATTGAAAACAATATACCTACGTATGGACAAAAAGCATTTTTAACAAATTTTTGGCAAAGATTCTGTTGAAAGTAAGAATTTAATAGAATTTAGCTCAAGGAAAATTTATGTCTTCGTCAATTAAAACTTTAGCTGAAATCCCATTCGTCCCGAAAAAAATCCAATTAATGTGAAAAGTAGTTCACCCACATCTTTCGCAGACACAATACATTGTGCGGGTGAAAATTAACCCAGTTACTTATTAGCAATCCCCTCAATTTAATGAGACTTGTAGTGAAAACACTAATAAAACAGCGTCGTCGCTGGAAATAGACTTTTCCGCACTTTGCACGCGGGCGGCAGACAAAGACACACGCTCACATGCAGCGTGAGCAAAACGTGTCGGTTGGCGGTAACGCAGCGGTTTGCGTTCAAACCGACAATATATCAATCCGGAGAAGTCAGCGCCGCGAACGCTTCAATGTGCGCGCGCGCGTTCCTTCGTGAGTGGATAACGAGACTCGCCGGAGTCCCACAATGAATGCGAACTGCCTGCCAACTATTCACCGAGGCGAACAATGAACGATACGTGAAACAACACTGCAACAACTGTTGCCAAAATTATTTATTCTTTACCTATGCTATGTTTTTGAATACTTAAGGTTAGGTGCAATGTCTATGTTCTTCTAAGTGGCGCTACTAGCGAGTTGTGCATTAACGTCAATACACGCAAGATTTATCACTCGAAAAACCCGCAGGGTATAAGGGTATAAAATTAAGGTATAACATTAGAAAAGAAATTATCTATGATGAGTTTTTAAATATTTGAGATTAGCTGCAATTTCTATAATCTTAAAAGTGGCGCCACAAGCGAGTTGTGTATTAACGCTAGCAGACAATATTTATCACTCGAAAAAAAAAAACAGTATCTCCAGCACCCATAGGGTATAAGGGTATAAGATTAAGAAAGAAAGAAGGAAAAAAACTACTTATAGCAGGTTTTTGAATATTGGAGGTTAGTTACAATTTCTAGGATCTTGTAAGTGGCGATACGGCCGAGTTATGTATTTAAGTAAATAGAGACAATATTTATCCGAGAAAATACTAGGTTTTTAAATATTTGTGTTTAGTTACAATTCCTATGACATTGCAAGTGGCGCCACTAGCGAGTTGTGCACTAACCTCAATGCCAACAATATTTATTGAACAAAAAAACACACTACTTATGCTAGGTTTTTGAATATTTGAAGTTAGTTACAATTTTTATGACCTTTTAGGTGGCGCTATGGCCGAGTTGTGTATTTAACTCAATACACACAATATTTATCCAAGAAAATACTATTTATACTAGGTTTTTAAATATTTTTGGTTAGTTACAATTCCTATGACGTTGCAAGTGGTGCCATTTGCGAGAAAAAAACAGTATCTCCGGCACCCATAGAGTATAAGGGTATAAGATTAAGAAAGAAAGAAGGAAAAACACTGTCTATATCAGGTTTTTGAATATTTGAAGTTAGTTAATTTTCATGTCCTTGTAAGTGGCGCCAAAAGCGAGTTGTGCACTAACTTCAATACAAACAATTTTTATCACACAAAAAACATTATTTATGCTAGGTTTTTGAATATTTAAAGTTAGTTACAATTTTGATGACCTTGTAAGTGGCGCCACAAGCGAGTTGTGCATTGACCTCAATACAAACAATATTTATCACACGAAAGAGGAAAATAACGGATAAAAGTAAAGGGCGAGCACAAAACCCGTTTTGTAATATTACTTATGTTGTCGCTGAAGTACAATAGTTTGTTACAGTTGATGGGCTTCCTCGTGGAGCGGCTAAGTTGGCAAACACGGCTCTCTTCGTACCAATGTGGCGGTTTTGTTGCGTTCTGCGGGTGTCACACCGCAGCGGCATGAAAGCTGCATAAGGAGCGGCGCAACGGCGGCGACGGCGGTGGTGGTGGCGGCAGCGTGTTGCTAATATCCCTAGGGATAACTTTGACATTTAGTACAGGCAATGCAAGCCGTTGTGTTTTACAGAAACGGGACGCGGAAGGATAAAGAATTCTCCGAAGGCGGCAGCGGCAACGGAGGCGGCATACGCATTAGCCTACCTTCTTTCTGTCGTTTTTTCTGCTTTAGCCTTTTCTCTTTTATTTTCGCGAAAAACGTGCGCGCTTTTTTCAAGCGTATTCCGAACAACAACAACAACAAACAAAGCGCTAAACCCGTTTCTTTATCTTTTATCTGCGATGTGCTACCGTTACCAGCGTCGCGGATCCACCTCTTTGCGGTTATTTATTCCTCATTGCCATTACGCGTTCCTATTGTTTATTTATTAGTGATGCGCGCGCACCACGGTTGCCATGCCAGCCCTGTCTTTGTGCCGTGTTTGTCTGGAAAACAACACGTGCGAGCGCGCGCTTCCTTTTTATATTGTATGAAAGTTTTTTGTTCATTAAGCGTGCTGCGCGGAAATTTTTCGTATTTCAGCTTGGTGCACGTCGTCTGCTCGTGCTATCAATAGAAACGAACCGTTTGCTGAAAGGACGTCTACGTGCAGCCTGTATTTATTTATTGTATCGACGGCGGTGGCGGCGGCAGCGGCGGCGGCAACGGTGGTACGCCACGAGCCCGTATGTTCTCCAGCATCTTCGCTCCGACGTGGAATCGATTTGTCAGCACTTTTCTTCTTCGGCGGCGCGCAATTTATTCTTTGTTTTCGCTCGCCGCCCATTGGGGATTATGAGCGCGCATTCTTTACCTCCTTACCGCCGCCACTATCCTTTATCCCTTATCCAGCTATTCGTTCACCATTTATTCAACGAGTGTAATCCATAACTTGCACCCTTTTTGTTCGTTCTCTGCACCTTGTACACGCTCCTAAAATGTAAGAGTCGCACCTTTCCACGGCCCGCGCGAGGCGCAGGAGGGCAGGAGAGGAAATCGATCCGCAAGGAGCACGACGGCCAGCGAAACGAGTTGATGAAGAACGGGCGTCAAGCAAGCAGGCAGGCAAAAAAAGGACACGCCGCTATAAACTCGACCTTTCCCATTAAATATCTATCGCTTGCGTCGGTCATAAAATGCCCGTACACTCGCCTCACACTCCCGAGGGTGGTCGCTCGTCTAAATGCCTCCATCCTTGACGCAGAACAAAACAACAACATCGCCGCTCGCGCACTAAGAGTGTGTGTTTTATGGCACAATCAAACACGCAGTGCAATATGCTCTTTAATTAGAAATCCGTGTAAGCACAGAAATTGTTTAGATCTCGTTCAAACATTTCGCAATTGATTGAACCACCACATATTTTGTCGTTCCCATCACGTTATCGCCATCGTCGTCGTCGTCGTCGTCGTTTCGCTGAGTGATATTACACCAAGTCGAGTGAACGCTTTTGTTGTCGTCGCGATGCGTGAAATAAACGAGCTGGAGAGATATGCAATGCAGCGCACGCACTCCCATTTTGCGCACAAGCGCCTAATAAAAATGGGATTTTGGTGCTCAGCCGTTATGAAGTGAGGATGCTTTCTGTAAGCACTTCTTTCAGATTTCTATCGTGCGCGCAATGTAATTGCGGTTTGGAAATTTGAATTTCAAAACGATTTGAGTGAATTCAAAAGTCGAAATGAATTCCAACACGTTTATTAATATTTGCGTTAAGTATTTTGCCCTTTTCATACACCTACGCGCTCATAAAGACGTGAAGCTTTGAAGAATTTAAAATATTTGGTGCAAAATGTAATTAATTGATAAGATGACAATGCGCATTTTCGGCGTATAATATTTCATTATGAAAAATTTCACTGTCTAGTGAATCTATTGAAGAAGTTGAACTCCTTGAAATTAATCAAAGCAAGGAAAACAAAGGGGTTTTTTCGTAAAGCGATTTGGTTTTTGCATAATAGCAAACGAATCTATTATCGCAGGATGCCAGGAATGGCAGTGGCATTGATGATTTAGGGACAGAATGGCAATGAATTAAAAAGGGTGGACTGCATGCGGCTGGAATGAATGAATGAAGCGCGCACCCCGACGCTCGCCGCACCGCTCAAATAACTTTCATCCGGGAACGACGGGAACGAAATTAAAATCCCCATCCAGTCGATATACATATATAGATCTATCAGAAATAGCAAAGTCGTTATCCGGGCGATATCCATGTCTGGATCGGGAAAATTCCCCCGAAACGTAGGCGTCATGTTTATGTATTACTCGTTGCCGGCGGGTGGCGGCGGCGGCGGCAAGGCTATACCTACCTTTTGCCACCATTGCGGGAATGCGCAAATCCAACCTTATCAGATCGATGCTCAATGCGTTGCTAGCTTGAGGGGCATTCAAGATTCGCAATTTTGTCTTCCACGCTTCCGCCGCGTGTGCGTTCTCGAGGGCTGCAATGGTTGTCATCCTTAAAATTCACTGATAAGAGACTGGATTTCAACTTCCTCGCTCTCCCTTTCTCTCCGAATGAAACACCGCAATCATTTGCAAACGCAACTATTATCCTATTCTACAGTAGGATATCCTGCTGGGCGGCTCAATTGACGTCGTCGTCCTATCAATGACATTTTGACAGCATCAAAGGACACTCACTTTTACGTGCAATGCAACTAATGAGTTGTATCAAGTGTACGCAGACGGCCCTAAAAGAAAATTGGCCTGTCAAAGCACAATCGGTGCCCATTGATTTCCAGCCAAACAACAAAGATATTTTTTAGTGCCCCGTGCAAAGTTTTGCATGTTAATGACGTTCTTTTGTCATATCAAAAATGACGTTGGCTAGAAGAAATAATAAGGGTGGAAAACGGCATAAAATATATGGACGCCTGTTCGCTTCCGTGCTAGACGGGAACAGGTGTCATGCAGACGAATAGGCCTCAGACATGAACGTCTGCGCCATGAAATAAAGATGCAGGAATGCTTGATGGCACGCCGGGGCGGATGGCGCAAGCGATGGCCGGAATGCTGCAGAACGGAAGATCATCAAGGAAGGCGCTCATTACGCCGAGTTTTATGGCATCAAGCATGTCCGCGTTGCTTGCACCGTGCACCACAGGGTAACAAGATGAATGCAAAGGAAACTACCAACGAACATGATATTTTTTTATATTTTCAACATAAAATTCTATTCTTTTCACCATTTTTTATTATGGTTTTTAAAATGTATTGTCAAAATATATAATAATTATTAGATGAAATTTTAAATTATTAATCATATTTTATCAAGCACAATCATAATTTTTTCCCAACTTGTCGAATTATTTGTCTAATATTTAATTTGCATATAAAAACATCTTCATCTACGGTTGTTTTGAAGATTTGCCAAAAAATATGATATATGTATTTTGATATTTAAGGCATAAAATTCCATTCAACCAACCATGTTTTATTATTATTCCTAAAATCTATTGTCCATTAAGTAATCATTAATATGTAATGATTACTTAATTAAATCTAAAATCATTCAGAATTTAATCATATCAAATTAATTATGTATCACAAAATGCAATTATAATTTTATTAATCATTTATAAAGCAATTTCCACGAAAAATTGTTTTTCAATTTCTGGAATTGTTTATCGAATATTGATAAAATGACACATTTATGTTGTTACGATGTAGATTTGAAGTTAATTTCATAATTACCTGGTATTTCAATTATGTTGAAAGTGGCGCCAAAAGCGAACTGTGATATTCTGGATACGAGCATTTCAAATTAATTATAATTTACGAAATGCATGCATGATTTTATTAGCAGGAATGTCATTTCCCAGAAAATTAATTCCCAATTTCAGGAATTGTTTATCGTATACTTAATTAAAGCGCGTAAATAAAGCAATTTTCCGCTATTATTGCAGATTTGGGGTTAGTTTTATAATTAGCTGTAATTTCGATGACTCTCAAAGTGGCGCCATCACCAAGTTGTGCTCTTTATTTAAAATTAATCATATTTCACGAAGAACGCAATGATAATTTCATTACCAAGAATTGCCAATTCGCCGAAAATTATTTCCCAATTCCTGGAATTGTTTATCGAATATTGAATTATTTTATTCCAAAATAATATAAAATGTAACTCACTTAATTAATATGTATGCAATAAAAAAATGCTAATCGTTTAAATAATTTACACAAATATTTTACAACTTGAAAACAATAAACACATTCATAGGAATGAAATTCACAAAATTGCTTTTCACTGCAGAGCCTGTTTTTCATTAATTTCAGGTATATTTACTCAGCATTTCATTTCGTTTATTATGAAAGGTACACAGGCGAAAATGTGTATTGGATGAATGATATTGAAGCAGTTAATTAAATTGTAATTTCATTACGTATATTTTGTTACATTGCGCAGCTAGCTATGCTAAAACGCGTGTTAGTTTAGGTTAGGTTATGTGAGGTTAGGTCTCGAACTTGTGACCCGAATCCAAACGGACGTTTTGATTAATGCGAAGAAATGATGACTACTGATTATCAAGTAGTAAATGCGTTATGAGAAAGTGCTAAAAAGAATGATGACATTTATAAACTTATCGAATTATATCGACTCAAATCAATAAGTTGATTGCAGTTTGATTCTTTTATAAGTACATTAATCTAGTTTAATGTAGATATCGAGAATGTAATGCCAACGTTTCAATTTGTATTCCAATTATTTTCGTATTATTCATATTTAAATTCCCGAAAAATATTAGTAGATAACAATTCCAGCGTGAGTGATTAAATATAAAAATAGTTAACAAGTTTATGCCATAAACGTAACGTTTTTCTGAGAATTAAATGGAATTAGCATTGCTATTTTTGAATTTTGAAACATCAGATTAAACCGAGGCGAATGACTTTATTACATTCCGCAACGCATTCATTACTCAAATATTAATGCGAACTAATTAATCATGGCTTGCGCTATTGCCATTCCGAGCGCTCTTCGATGCTAAATGCAAATTTCTTTTCAAATCTGCCCGCTATTATTATTATATTGAGAATGTGTCTGAAACTGGCTCTAAGCGAATTTCCAACAAGGCAGCCAGCGTTACGTTGTAATACACTTGAATGAATAAAATTAATGATGTTTAGATTCGTGCGTCCATTAAATGCGTATTTAGTATTTTTTCTATTTAATTTTATATTAATCTTGCTCGATTACTCAGATTTCTATCGCCATGACAACAACGCAACGTGCTTATAATTGATGTATCATTTTATTCGATCATTATTTTATTTAGCCTTAAAGTTATTGACATTATTTTATAAAAATTAAACTCCTTTTAAATTTACATTGATTATTCATTTAAATCTCAAATTAAAATGTTTAATTAATTAAATTCCTAAATTAATCTTCCATAAATATCACTGTTAACTCATTTTTAAATTTGAATTTAACCTCAAATTATCAAAAATATTTTTAATGATTAATTTAGGTTAGGTTAGCAGAAATATTACTATATTTTCTGAATAGTAAGGTTAGGTTATGTTATTAATTTAATTGATTTTTTTCTATAATTTACAGAGTTAGATCAAATATTTATTAAAATTAAATAAATATTAGGTTAAAGGAAAAATTACTTGTCAGAAAATTGCGAATGCCTTCAATAACTTTTCCCTATTTCATACTAAATATGAACGATTTATTCTTTTAAATTACGTCTCTGATGCATAATCAATTATTACCAAATGGTTTTTATATTATGCAAGAAAAAAAGTTTACTTATATGTTAATATTATAATCCCATTAGCGAGGCAACACTGAATAAAAGAACAAACCAGCATTGAAATGATTTCGACTAAAATATGCGCATGTAATATAAGCCTTATCACAGTATGTAATCATCAATTTGTGCTGTGATATATTATGTCAAATTTCCTTCGGCGATCCATTATGCAGCGTATCGAGGTGCTTTATTTGAATACACATCACGTGATTGGCAAATATTCGTCAAAAAGTTGCGCGCTCCGTGTTGCACAACTTTTTCCTTCTTTGCGGCTCTACTATCTACGAAGGCGCGTTTTGCGTGCGGCAAATGAGTGTGGAAATAAATAAAGTATGCACTTAATAATATATACGCAAACGCGAGACCGACTCGTGCTCGGCTTCGTTGGGCACTTGGAATATTAAAAATTGCCAACTCGCTGGCGCCCTCTCACAATTCAAATCAGGCGTGCGACGACAATCGCATATTCATCCATTTTTCGCGCTTGCGATATTTAAAGATTCGCGCATGCAATTTGCAAACATTTGCATTCGTCTCCGCGCACACGCACAAACTACGTGAATGCGCCATCTATTTTTTGCACGCAAATCGCTAGACTTCAAATGTGTGTTTTTGTTCGTTGCGTTCGCATTGTTAAATATGTATAAAGGTTGGTGCATTATGTAGCGCATAGTTGGCAGTAGCGAAGCAATGCGGAGACTAATTTAATCATTTATTGTACGCTCAGATTATGCACACTGATTTCCGGTGAGAAGTTTCCAGCGTTGCGGCTGCCAAGAAATGTGCGCGACGCGACCTTGCCACATAGATGGAAGGAAAGAAAAGCATCACAAGAAACGGCAGTCGTAGTAGTATCTGTCTGTGCCTTGCAGTCGCTCGCTTGCTCAACTTATTCTCGACTTGCATTTCGATCATATTTAAATCGCGTAAACTTGGAAAATGCACGAAAACTGTGCGCAGAGTTTTTCGCTTCGCTAACAAGTTGAGCGAAACTTTTACGAGTTATCCTGTTCTATTCAACAGGAAGACAAATACCGAGTTTCAGATTTGTTTTATTTACTTATTATAGTTGTTGTTTCTGTTCGTTTAATTTTCAAAAAGTCGTTAGCGGAATATATTTTCTTCGCGCGGTAATAAATCGTGCAAATCAGAGATGAAATTTGATAAAAATCTAAAGAAATAAAATGCTGTCAGGTAATTGCAAT
Source organism: Anaulacaspis nigra (assembly GCA_030264675.1). Lineage (NCBI taxonomy): Eukaryota > Metazoa > Arthropoda > Insecta > Coleoptera > Staphylinidae > Anaulacaspis > Anaulacaspis nigra. The sequence goes on along the minus strand of JARJDV010000148.1, from coordinate 8,313 downwards.
AAATTTTTCATATTTTCGAATTTATATAACTTTAATTTATTTTTAATTAATAATTTTTTATTTGCATTGAAGAAATCGTTAATTACTTTTATATATATAGTGTTATTATAAGAAATATTTATTTATGTTATTTATTTACATTATTTCAGCAAAAATAAATTTTTCTTCGAAATGAGAGGTGAAAGATAATTAGCATAACTAGACATTCTTGTTATTTCTGAAGTAATTGCCACAAATCGTGGAATTTCTTAATTAATTGAGCAAATTCTTAGATATAAAATCGATATCAACCCCTTCCACTTCATTATCTTATTTCAGATATTACATTTAATGCTAGATGATTTAATTAACAACAGGTCATTAATACACTCATCCCTATGTAAAAATTATAAACAAATAATTTTTTATTCCTAAGTAATTGACGTGAATGCAACAATAAGTAGATTCGTTTCGTATATAGAGAGAGCATGAATATGTAATGATGAAAATTCTATTGTGCAATAATACTAAACACAATAGCTAATTAATTAGCAGTTGATTAGATAACGAGCAAAATGGTATTGTGTAGACAAATACCATTGCCTAATCCATTCGGGTGTAATCAACTTATTAGCCAAGTTATCGCTCGAATTATGCACGAGCATAATTTACGAAACAAGCAATAATAAAAGCATTTAGATAAAGCGCGGGTAACAAAAAGCGGGGTGGCATTGCGCACGAATAAAAAGAAAAAAAAGCAACGCGTTCGCGTGTAAATGATAATCGCACAAGCCGTGTAGTGGGTACGTACGTACGTTCATATGTAGGTACATATATTATTTAGAAATAAATTTAGTAGTCGCGGCAGCAAAGGTCTAAAAATAATATATTGCCGTTTTATGATGGAAAAGTCACCGGCACGAAAGTTTCCCAGCGCGCAGTGCGCTTCGACTGCGAATCCAAGAAAATATTTATTTTGCGGGCCGCGCGCGCGCGCGTACTCACTAGCGAGAGCGACTCGCATTTTAACCCGTTCACCTTTCGCCGAAACCACCAACCGGTAGCGGTCATAAGTTAGCTGGCTGTGCGCATACATGCATACGTGCGCCATGTATTGCAGGAATTCTTTTTTATTTTATTTTTCAAAATAAAAACGTACAAACACGCGGACGAAGAAGCCACGAAGGTGATGGCAAGCAAATGGAAGAGGGCCTTTGCTCCCCATGAAAATTTAATGCCATCGCATTAATTTTCGAAAAGGTACAAACTGATGTTTCGCGTATTTTTACTATCCGCTTCGGTTCAATGTAATCTTTACTTACAATGTGTTCTTCGAATCAATATAAAGTGCTTTTCGAATACTTATAACGATTTCGAACATAATAATTTTTGTTCGGTACACATAAAACTTAAAAGTTAGCAAAATAAATAAAATATTTTCCATTGCAAATATCTCACAAAAATATGAATAGTACTTCGAATTATAAAATAACACGTTATTCTAGATTAATTGAAGTTTCGATACTTGTACTTAGTTTTGTTCTGAAATAATTTTAAGACTGTTAAATAAATTGGCAAAGTACATCATTAATTCCATGTTCTTTATGGAATGAAAGTTGTTCAACTTTGATATAGTATTTTGGCCAATTTATGAACTGTATTGGCATTATTTTTCATGGTCGATATGCTAAAACTAATACTGTAACATTACGCATAAACGAAATTTGAAGAAAAGTTATTATTCTAACAATAATTATTTATTTCTAATTTACTTCCATATATTATGAGGTATATTAAAGATTTCTTCAAGTTGTATAAATTTTTGACCTCTTTAATATAGACAAAATGATATAATACGAAATACAATGTGTTCTTTGAATCAATATAAAGTGATTTTTGTATACCTTTAACGATTTCAAAAATAACAATTTTTGCCACACATAAATGTAAAGTTAACAAAATAAACAAAATATTTTGCATTGCAATTATCTTACAAAAATATTAATATTATTTCGAATTAAAAAATAACACGTTATTCTAGATTAATTGAAGTTTCCATACCTGTACTTAGTTTTCTTCTGAAATAATTTTGAGACTGTTAAATAAATTGGCAAAGTACATCAATAACTCCACCTTCTTTATGGAATAAAAATTGTACAATTTTGACATTAATTTTCAGCCAATCATTATTATTTTTGGTCAATCAAGTTTGAAGAAAATTTATTATACTAATAATAATTGTTTATTTCTAATTTACTTTCTAAAGTTAAATAAACAAAATATTTTACATTGCAAATATCTCATAAAAATATGAATAGTTTTTGAGTTAATAATATTATATTCTAAATTAATTAATCATTTAATTATTTACATTGTTTTCTTCTAAAATAATTTTGAAACCATTGAATAAATTGACAAAGTGCATCAATAATACGTGGAATGAAATTTGTTCAACTTTGACATTAAATTCTGGCCAATCTGATCATTGTATCGGCATTATTCTCTTTGGTGGGTATGCTAAAACTAATACTCTAACCACGCAGATGAACAAAATTTGAAGAAAATGTATTATGTTAATAATAATTGTTTATTTCTAATTTATGTCCATATATTATGAATTATGGTAAAGATATCTTCAAGTTGCAAAAGTTTTTGTCCTCTTTATTATAAAAAATATATCAGAATTTTTAAAAATTTTAGGATTTGATAGAGTATTAGTTGTTGCATGAGAAACAGAAAGATTGATTTTGATACAACCATTCGTTTGGTTGTAATTTAATATCAAAGTTGGACAATTTGGAGAAAACTTGACCAAAACGTCAAATTATTGATGAATTTTGCCAATTTATTTAATAGTCTGAAAATTATCTTACACAAAAACTACATACATATACTGAAAGTTAAATTATCATAGAATATCCTGCTATTTTAAAACTTGAAGAAATATTATTATTTATCTGAGATATTTGCAATTCAAACTATGTATATGGTTTTTTCCTTACCATCACTAAAATGAGATATGAATCTGCTTAACGTATGCTACTCCCATCTAAGCACTAAAGGTGTAAAAATAATAATATTCATATAAATAAAACCTTGAAAAGTTATAGATAATATTTCTTAAAACATCAATAAATCACTCACTTTTTTCTGCGCCGTGTGCATAATAATAAATAAACGGATTACGCAATCGAAGAAGGAAAAGCGCAGAAATGAGATTGCAGTATGGATTGCAAATAATTCCAACTTCTGTCCGAGATTGCGGCGCACGATATGAAAAGAATCACGATGGAATTTCAATTCCTAATCATTTCGCTTAATTAAGCGCACATGTAGCTGTTGTTGCCTTGCCTACGTTGTGTTCGTTTGATGTTTATGAAAGCCGGAGCAGCCGTACGCGCGCACCGTTCTCGTCGAAACGAACTTGTTGATACGATTGATAGATATACAACTATTCAAACATAATGAATGCTAAGCGCGAGCGCTCATTGCGCGCGCGAATAAAATGCGAGATAACGCAATCGCGGCCCTTCACTTGCACACTGCCGGATAAATAATTTCATTGAAATATCTTACATGTTCCACGTACGAATGCAAATGCACGAGACGGATGTAAAAATTAAGAACAAGACAAAACGAAATACACACAAATAGAAAATATATCTTCAGTTTAACTTTGAGATTAATCTCACTTGATATTAAACGTTATTTAAATGTTTCGATCGATAAAATCACGATAGAATTTGTTCCACTTTATTTTCAAATGTAGCAAATAAATTTAACCTAATAATTATGTTACTTTTCTTACCTAACCTCACCTAACCTAACCTATTTGATTTACTGTTGCTTTTTTAATTGGTAATTACAAAGATGAAAGGAAAACTGGAGTGTTATGTTAATGCGAATAAAAATAAAACTAATTATGAAAGTAATGATTAACTGGAAAAATAATTAAAGTGAAGAATTAAGCACGACATGCAATGGGCGTGATTGCAACACCTTTGGTGGTATAAAACCAACACGAATCCTTTCGTGTTGCATGGAAAATTGCAAAGAACAAACCAACGAATGCAAACAAGAGAATTGCAATTCACATTCGAGACGATTGAGTTGAGAGTGGACAAGATGCAAGGCAATTGGAATCCACACGAATGAAATTGCATCCAGCAGCTGGTAATTTACGTACCTATCGAGCGAGGTAGAGAGACTTGCGCGCGGCAGAGAACGCGTCGGCGCAAATAACTTAGTTGTGTTTTAATGTGTGTTATGCTGATTGTTTATTTGCAATGCATGTGTGCAACGCACCGCTAAAACAACAAGCGATTGCAGTTTTGTGCCGATTGCCTTGATCGTTCTTTGCTCTCCCTCCGACTAGGCCTATTTTGCGCGCACGCACGGGTAAAAGTAATTGTGTTGGATCGCAATAAAAAGCCTTTTATTTCATTCATTGACTAATCATTGCCAATATGTTTACGCTTGCAATATTTGCTTATAGTAATTTTATGACTATTAAAATACGTATTTATCGTCCATTTACATTAAGTACACTTGTGTAAAATGAGAATGTTGCATTGCTTATTAATTTTTATTTATATTTAGATATGTTATATTGCTCTTTACATTGTCTTATCATTAGTATTAATGATGTACTAAAAATAAGAACAAATTGCGATTCTCATTAAATATCCGTCGATTCGACCCCAATCGGTTTAAAAAGTGAAATTATTAAACTAAATTTAGAATTATTTTAAGTTAATCTATCGATCTCCAACAAACGATTAAACTATCTCGAGTTAAGTTGACTTAAATGTCATCTTAATCGTTTAATATTTACGGTTTAATCATTGGACCATCTGGGGTCGAATCGTCACTAAGTGAAATCTAAGAAAATTCAAGTTTTAAATATTTATTAAAGCAAAGTTATTTGTTAGTTTAAATGATGAAATATTTAATTGCATAATTTAACTTTTAACTGCTGCAAAGTTTAAATTCCACATTATTAACAAAATAACAAAAAACGGTTATTTATGAAGAGAAAGACCAAAACGCACATTGCTGGAAGCGAGTTGTGTTGTTAATTTAGTTAGCAACTCGTGTAAAATGGTTGGGAAAATGAAGTTTCGCGTAGAAAATTGCAAATGCGCAATTAATATTTATGAACAACAAATGCTCGACAAATGTGCAAATCTGTGATTTGCTCGGCGCGCGGCGAGCGTTGAACGCGGAGCGCCAAGCGGTCGCGGTATCACGCTTTAGTGGGATAATTATTGTGCAATCGGCATGCGAACGAACACGCGCACCTAATGTGTACGAATATTGCAAATCAAAATTGCGATTAGCAATTGCAATAGCAAACTATAGCGGCCTGATCAGCGCATAATCTAGACTGCGTCGCGTCGCGCTGGCTGCTGATTTGATCTATGAACGAACCAACAACACTCTTCGCATTGCATTACGACTACAAGAAGTTGTCCGCTTTTATTAAAGTCTCACTCCTTGCACTGCGCTGCACTGCCTTCATCCTCGACACTAAGCGTTTCGTTTATAATTAATACAAGATTTACACTAATGCATAATTATCTTCTAAACTTAGAAACTTGCACCAACTTAATTTTAATCATTTACACAAAGTGTTTAAAAAAGTAATATTACATAATATAAACTTGTGATTCATATTAGCATGAAATATTTTTAGATTTTCACATTGAAAAGAAGAAAAAAAAATTTCTTGTGAAAAAAATATGAAAATTTTCCCTTGAATTAAATTCACCTTTCCATTTTTTACGCCAACTTTGTGCAATCTCCTCATGCATGCGAAATGCGTTTAATTCGATGCGAACAGACGTCCCGCGTTCATGATAATTATAATTATGCTCATTTACTGCGAATTACAAGCGCGTCATTTTCGTTTCAGCGGTTCCAATCCGAAGGCAAGGAGGAATGTAACGAAGAACAAACCGAAGGGGAGAGAAAAATGAGTGCACCTTTATTCTTGGCTTATTTTATTCCGTGCATTGCATGCGTATTAAAATTGAATCAGTTGGAGACGAGACGCTCTATTTAAATTACATTGTATCTACGCAGAAATAATGAATATGCAATTTAAACGTAATACAAAAATTAGTTTCAAATTGCTTCGAATGTGAATCACATATTTGCTTGTTTAAGACTTGACTTGACTTAAGTGTTATAACCTTGGCTTGGCGTTACACAAATTGCTAATTTAAGTCGATTCGAATGAAAAATGTCGACATTTTGCGAAAATAGATTCACGGTGTAATTAATGTGTTTTATAGGGTTGTGTTGCAATTTGGAGCACATAAAATTTATGTGTTCAGATGACATTTTATGGTATGCGTAATTCAACGCCCTAAAATCACTGAGATTTCAATTACAATGCGGTCACTCGTTGTCGTCGGAGCTGGCGCGCGATGTACGCAAAAACGCATTGAATCGAAACGCACATTTCCGGCGACGCGTGAGAGCCCACATCAAACCGCCCCCGCGCCGTTGCTTGTAACGCAATAAATGGGGGGCGGCAGCGAGATGAATATGTCATCCCCTCGTTCAACCTTGTTCGCACTCAATAAACGCGCCCGAAAACGTCACACGCCGCGAATTTTCCGAATTTGCTTAACGAGCAGCGAGCATTAATTATTCCGCGCGCGCCCAGATATCAGCGGCTTGTTGACATCTGCACGAAGAGAGAGAGTAGTTTGCCGCCGCCCCCGACGCTCGTCAGCACTTGACATTCGGCATGTGAAAGTCTCGCTCCGTACGAAATTTCCATCCATCCCTCTCGACACGAAATGATAATTACGCGTCGCTGCGAACGCAGTGAGAAAGAGAGCGTCATTAAGTCGTCGTCCGAGGTTGTTCTGAATGCACTGAGACTTCAATTAAACGCGTAATTCTATGTAATTTTACGTAAATCTCCTCGAATAAAAAAAGGTCCGCTTTGATGTTTGTTGCTTGCACACACGTCTATCTGTTCGCCGCCGCGCGCTGTGCGCAGACGTGCAATTACGTTAAACTCGAAGGAAACGAAAGTTTTTATCTTTTGGCTTATACGCTAGTAAATCAAATCAGTGACATTGATAAGGGCACTCGCATAAATTCGTAAGGAGAAAAATGCGAATGAGCGCGCAAAAAATCATTTATTTGCCCCTGCGCGCTCGCTGTGGGGGCGGCTGCCAAGGGGTGACGTTCGTTGCCATAGGCTTCAATGATGTTTCTGTTGACGGCTAAGTGGATGGAGATTTCATTCAACAAAATCTTCGAACACAGACAGCTCAGACGTGCTCGCGTGCTTTCGCGTTCAGTCTCTTTCGCTCGAGTTACATCAAAATCTACTTGAATATGGATTGATTGTTAAAGGGGGTGCGTTACACAAGTGTCGTTAAAGTCAGGGGGTTGTAATGCCTAAATATTTTCATCAATAAGTTACAAAATTAAAGATTTAATACTATTCATTCAAAAACAGCGAAAACCTTCTAAAAATTACAAAATCTACTTCAATTTGAAAAGATATTTAAAGGGGTGGCGTTATTTAAGTAACTTTTGTATTTTATACTTAAGTCCTTAAATTTATATTAAAATTTGGAATTATTTTAACAATTTAAAATTTAATACGAATTTAATATTGAAAAAGTAGACTTCTAACCTAAATATTTATTGAGTTAATATTGCTTAAATATTTGTATATTGACTAAATATTTAATTAAATAAATAAATATTGATTGACATGATAAAACAAATCGAATCAAAGTGATTGAATTCTCGCGTTTACTCACAAGCATGAAAAAAGGCAGACGAAATGTCATAGTATGACACCCTTGAGGGTTGGCGTACGATTGATAAAATTGGTAAGTTAATTGAGCAACAAATCGAACACGCCATTTGCATTTTCCATCAGGCAGCGCAATGCTCGTGTGCCCGATCACAAAGTTGAAAACGCGAATGAAAGCGCGCCGCGCGTCGTGGCTGCCAACGATGGAAAAAAACACGCTGCAGGCGTATCGAAGGGAAAACCAAAAAACTGCTCGTCATGCAGTGTGTGCAATCAATCGCCACCGCCGCCGCTGCCGCCGTCGCTGCCGATGGGGTGGTAGCAAGCAAGGTACAAGAACATCGCTTCAAAAATGTAATTTAATGGAAAATAACAAGCAAACTCTTAGCTTGCATTTTTAAAACTTTCAATGTACGTACACACAAAACTACATTTTCTAAACTTTCTTATAATTAACTTCATTCTTGATTAACTACAATATTTAAACTATTTTTCTCATAAACAGTTGAATTACAGTGGTACCTCAACATACGAGTGACCCAACT
>JARJDV010000136.1:0-142811 GCA_030264675.1 Anaulacaspis nigra | reverse complement strand
TTTTGCACTAATTTTGCTTCGATTTGCATACGCACCAACAATATTTTAAGGCAAATGCATTGCGACTAATTAATTTACGCAGCTGCTTGACGAGTGCGCAATTAAATGACAAAAAACGCGGCCTGGAAAATTTTTCCTATCGAAATTTGCATAAAGAGTCAACGCGTTATTTATGACCTTCGCTATGCACTTTGTATTCGTTCCCACTGGCACTACTGGCACTCATCGCTTGTGTGTGTGTGTCTATGTTTTTTTTTTCATTTGTCGTCGATCGCCGTTTTTGTTGTTTTTATCTGACAGGTTGCAGTGTTTTCCCGCGAGTTTTATCATAAATGCATTTATTGCATTTATTGTGCAATACGTTATACCACGCCATTAACGCGTCCATGACTTCAAGGACGTCATACGCAAACTGTCATCGCGCCTGCGCGAGAGCGTGATCTTTGCCTAAGCGTTTTTCAAAAGCGTTTTATTTTATGCTCACGATGCGCTGCGAATCGGCCGTGCTTCCTTTCATTTCCCTTCCGTTCCCTGGCTGCAATCCGCATTCACAATTGAAGAGTAAAAATTGTGAGTGACTTGTGCGCGAACGCCGGTGAAAAATTAATGTTCATCGCCACGCAGTGTGACCAAGGCTGCTGCGCCCGCGTCGTAACCGGAAGTCGATGCGCATCCATCTTTGAGATGTCACTCGTGTACGCTCGTTCGTTACATGACTTGCACATGCGTCGAATGGGTACGAGGATACGTACGATACGACAGGACAGGACAGACACAATGACATCGACTTCTTTGCGCAGAACTTGTGTTCGACTTTTATTCTAGATTTTTCTAGACGTTTCCAGCGAATTATAATCGAACGCAAGTTCTTGCGGTGGTGAGGTATAAGGAAATTTTAGATTATGTATAGAACTAGTTTGCTGGACGTGCGAGTCGCTCAGTACGTCTTCAATAAGATAACTATCAATCTAGCCGTTATTAAACGGAAATTAAATATTACTCGCCTTGCTCGTTGGCATAGTTGCGGGTGCAGGAATCCTGCGCATGCACGAGACAATATTTGACTGCTAGCAAGACCTAGTCCCATACGAAAAATGTTCGTAGCTCTGTTTTGAGTTGGTGTGATAAGGTTTGATTAAGTTTCACCATCATAACACTTCATGATGCTATCTTTATGTAGTCGTAAACTGCGTGCATACGTACGTCTCGTCATTGTTGAAATGCTAGCCGAGGAAGATTGCAATGAGTTAATAAATATTCAACTTTGCCGCTCGTCATCTCCACCGATAACAATGAAAAATGTGTTTTAAATTCATCGTGCACATACGTACGAAACTAGTCGATCGCATTCGCGCTGGAACGGAATAAAATGTAAGCTAATGATGCAACGACTTGAGATGTAAACGCATGCATAGCTAAATAGTTTGCGAGAGAAAAATGCGCATTAGTCATACAAAATGTATAATAAAATATGTGTTCGTTGCGCAGGCAGAGCGCGCGTGTGCAACGTGTGTGTAGTCAAGTGTTGCAGTTTCCGCTTGTTTTGAGTTCTACCGGTGTGTTTTCCACTTTTTGCGATTGCAACATGACCCTCATAAATTCACATCGACCACCGCGCGCGTATAATTAAGATTCAATAATGCTAATGATTTATACGCGCCGAGATCTGCTCGAATTCTCTGACGACGCTAATAAAAGTATCATTAAACGACAAACGTAAAAAAGGCGACACGCAAGGAACTTGGTCAACTCTCGATTAAGGTGCGGTTGCAGAAGAGTCTCTCGTGCTCGTGTTGTGTTGTGCATGCGCTTGTCAGATATTGTCGTCCTCTCCTAATGACAAATAAATGGGCTTCCTCTCTTCCGACACACCACGAATGCGTCGTACAAATTATTTCTATACATGGTGTTTCCATTTTTTCACCTCTCGTCCAACAATCACCGCGTGATTCATTTGAAAATTCAAAATTCTCCTCTGGCTATCGCGAGAAGGCACACAAAGTTTATTCGGCTGGTTGACTGAGTGGCCAATCCTGTCAAGGATAAATATTTTATTGGAACATTGTAGGCATTAAACCGCACCCTGAATGCGACAGGCTCAAGTAGAACAATGATAATATATAACAATGAAGGAATGAATGAAGGAATGAATTGAGAAAAGAGGTACGACAGTTGCGCACAACATATTTATTATCGAGTGAACGCCAGAGGTACACATGAGTAACTCTTCACTCGATACATATTTCCCCAGTCGATGGACGTCGTTAATAAACTTTCGAGCCTATCGAAAACTCTATGAAGCTTGAAAATTCGAGCGCGCTGTTGCGCTTCACAAACAGCAAACAAACGCCAAAGCAGCGCAAATTATTCATCCGATGCACAGCACCAAGACTGACATTTTCCGTTTACACACAATTCAACAAATAATGCGAGAGGGTGGCAGTTTGGATGGAGGTGATGGTCGAATGATTTTATTACTTTCAAATTGAAATTAACGTTCCTTCAATATTTTTATTTGTTTTCGTAGTATTTCGAGCTAATAAATTACGACAAATTATCGTAATTTTTCCATCGCAATGTTATAAATAATCGCACGTAACAACAAGAGTCTTGAAAATCCTTAAGATTAAATTATTCAAGCGATTGCAGTAAAACCATCGCCCGCAGCGGAACGCTGTCAGTCGTATGAAGATTTCACGACGCTCGTTGCTCTTGCGTTGCGCCTTTCATTCTTAGTTTTACTCATTCTAAATAATAATTAAAAATACGGCAGCGCTGCAACTCTGTCTTGCATCTCTCTCTTTTCTGCACTCGTTTGTCAAAATACGTCAAAATGTACGCATGCGCAAAAAATTGACAAGAAAGCGAATCGCGCGTTTAGGATTTGAACTGAGCGCACGCGCGACAAAGAGTAAGGTCTCTGCGCACGCACGTTTGCGACGAACGAACGGGCGAAATGCATGGTAACATAACCTATACTTCTGCTGTTTTGCCGTACGTGGCTCACACAAAACGATTACAAAACGGCTTGGCGCACAATCTCCACGCTATCTCGAAGACCTTGTAACATTTCCTTTTGCTTCAACCTTTTTTGTAGCGCGCCTCAGGGTTATTTTTTTCCTTCTTCTTTCGTTCGGCGCGGTCGCCGCGCGCGCGCTTTGCTCGCGTACAACATGCGTTTTTTCGTGTTTCATTTGCCTGCGTATTGTTTCGCCTTCTTTAATAATTCCGCGATTATTTTGTGATCGCATGTCGTGTTGCTCTTTCAGGTGTACGCGCGCGCGCGCACGCGGACAATAACAGTAAACTGCAAATCGTATTGCAGCGCGCCGGAGACATTAAGTGCACGTTGCGCGCGCAGCTTCTTGTGTGCAGTTAAGAAAATTGTTGGTTCGCACTGTGAGAAACAACACAACAGCAACGGTACACATATTGATATCGCATATAAACTACATACAACAAATATGTATCTCTTATTTTACGCAATTTATTGCCGCGATTGTCCATTCAATTGCATCGCTTGACAACGATTAGAATTAAATGGGCCAAGCGATTAGATTCGAAGCGAACACTGAAAACAGACGGTAAAACCTAATTTGAATAACAAATAAACGCTTTGCGTCGACGATTTGTAAAACAATTGAATTAATTTTCGACGACGCGCACAGTAGCAGCCGACATGACACAACACTAATTCGAAATTAATTAAGACGAGTTTGATGCTATTTTGTTCCGTTGCGCATGGTTAGCAGCCCTTTGAAACGTGACGTTTCATGCCATTTTTCAAGTGCGTTTTATTGGAAAAACATCAATTTGCATCTGCGTGCAAGGCCTGTTAAGATTGAACACGGTGCGTATGTGTGCCACCATTGGTAATATTATTTTTTTTCTAGTTTTGGAGGATAGTTGCCGAAGCGGCACATGTCATTACGTAATTATAGTGTGGGAGTCCTTCTCTCGGTCGCGTTCTCTGTCCGTTGAGTGCGCGCGCGCTCGTCCTAGCTAAACGTCCGTATCCTGCATATGTGTGTTGTGTTGTCAAGCCAAGCGAAATGCGCCTACACAAAACCAATGTGGGTTTGTGTGTAGTTAGTTGGACGGCTTGGCATGGCATGGCATGGCATGGCTTTGCTGGTGTGCTCTGTACGAAAACGCAAAACGCACAACGGCATGCGATGCGATGCGGTGCGCGCACGCTGGCTGCCGTGGATTATCATTTGCGCGATGTGTGTGCTCCGTCATGTGGAAAACGGAAACGGCATGAACAGAGCCTGAATAAACGTACTTATACGCTCTGCACGCACACACATATGCGCACATGCACGTGTGTATGCGGGAGAGCGCCTAAGGCGTACCTGTGTTCCGTTCTGTTTTTGCATCTTTTTGTACGTTGTCCTCGCAACACAATACCTGCCGAGTGCGCGTGTGTGCATTTGAAAAGTTTTGTTTTTGGTGACGTTCTGTTGTCATCTTGTCATTGCATTCAGCGCACACAGTGAATTATAACGAATTGTACAACTGTTTCAAAGTCATGAGAAAATTGTGAAATTATTGTTATTTTTTCTAGATGGGTATTTAGGGATAAATTCGTGATTACTCATGTGTTACACCGTGTTTCTATGCTTGATCGGTTAGATGGTATAATTTTTTGCTCTTTTGAAGTTCTTGGATAAATTTATCCTTAAGGACATTAGGAGTAGTAGTCAAACTTTAAATGCGATTATCTCGAAAACTATAAATCCGATCAATACCAAATTTTTAATTATTATTCATAATAAAACTAATTAGTAGATCAGTGAAGGATTTTGAATTTGCTTAGAATATATCAAAAAATAAATAAAATTCAAGAAAAACACGCATAAATACTGGATTTTTATGTGCGAAGCTTCACTATTTGGTTTTGAACTTGAATTTTGATAACTGTTTAAAGCACTAACTACGTTAACAAACTACATTAATATAATAACAAAATCTTTTTGAAATTTTGAATTAAAATGAACCATTTTCGAATTATCGCTATTACCGTAAAATGTATTTGAAAGAATGTATTTCGGCAAATTACGCATATATTCGTAATTTTTAATTACCTTGAGTGAAACAATAAAAATTAGATAAAGAGATATATTTGCTCACAATAGAGAAGCAATTAAAGTTTGTTTTGACTAACCATAAAACAATAAGCAAAAGAAATCGAAGAAAAATTAGTATGATAACTTAAATTTTATATTCAAACCGTCATCATTTCTTTCTAAACCGGACTTTTGACAAATCCTTCGATCAACGACTGAATAAACTAATAAACCAACAAATTCTTGTTGAAATTTTGTATTATGATAAATCGTTGTCGAATTATTGCATTTACCGCAAAACGTGTTTTAAACGAATGCATTTTACCGAATTACGTTTCCGCAAATTTTAATTATTTTTCAATAAATTATATAAAGAATAGTTGAACAGATATATTTATTCATAGAGAGATATAGTTAAGCTTTGTTTTAACAAACCATAAATTAATAAGGAAAATAATTGGGGAAAAATGGGTATGATACTTGAAATTTTGTATTTAAACCACCACTATTTCTTTATAAATCTGACTTTTGACAAATCTCACAATCAACAACTGAATAAACTAATGTATTAACAAAATCTTTTTGAAATTTTGAATTATGATAAAGCGTTTTCGAATTATTGCATTTACCGCAAAACATGTTTTAAATACATTTCGGCAAATTACGTTTATTTCCGTAACTTTTAATTAATTTTCAATAAAACAATCTAAAAAATTGCTGAAGAGATATATTTGTTCCTGGTAGAGGAGCAATTAAACATTGTCTTCTTTGACCATTAAATAATAAGCAAATAAAACTGAAGAAAAACGCGTTTGAAAACCGAGGTTTGAATACACCATTTCTTTACCAACCTGCTTTGTAAAAAATTCTTCTATCAACGACTGAATAAACTAATATACTAACAAAGTTTTCGAATTACAGCATTTACCACAAAACGTGTTTTACGCACTTTGCCAAATCACGCATATTTCCGTCATTTTTAATTAACATTGAATAAAACAATAAAACGTACATAAATCTATATAATTGCTCATGGTAGAGAGGCGACTAAACTTTGTTCCGACCGACCATGAAACAATAAGCAAATAAAATCGAAACGAACGACTAATTAAAGATTTAGACACATGCGTAAGGTGTTCTGTGTATAAATCATTCAGCTAATAGTAAATAGCGTGGACAAATTCTCTCCGGGGAAATTTGTTTAATTATATTAATTAATTGGATAGCACTAATTTTATTAAGTTCGTCGTCTCCGTCGTCGTAACGAATGCGATATACGAGCGCAGCGCAAGGCCAATCAAAAACGCATTAAGCGCACCAACACCGTTCGCACTTCCTGTTCCTTGTCGCAAAGAGGAACGCGCGCTTGTGCGCTGCGCAGCGAACGCACGAATATTTTTCGCCGGCTTTACGATTCGAATTGTTCGCATTGCGTCGCTTCATTGTTGCCTTTTCGGATGTCAGAAATGCAAATAAAAATGCTCGTAAAAATAATCATTATTGGGCTACCGTGTTGAGCGTGCTGCGTCCCGACAAACACTTCTCGGAAAAATTGATAGCGACTCGCGAGTAATTAACTCCCAAGCGGGCGAGATCATAAACGGAGAAGAAGGCAAGCAGCATGCGAAATAGTTGTTTGATTTTACGATTAGATAAATATTTTCTAGGAGATGTTCAATAACTGCCAAGCGACTAAAGTGACTCACTGAGGCAGCGCGGCCGCTCATGATTTGAATGTGAATTCAGTTTAGTCTCTTCTCGGTACGCGTGCGAGATTTGCCTTTTTAATTAAAGGCGGTATGTGTGTCTTGCTTGCTTTGCTTTGCTTTCGCTTGGGATTCCTGATAGAAAACGTGGTAAAGCGCGACCGCGACGTGCACTGCGCGGCCCATAATAAGAAAATCAGGCGATCGCGGTTCGAGCGGGTGGTTCTTGTTAATCGAAACTCTTCACAGTGTGTTGTGCTGAAGCTGAAGCAAACACGGTCAAAACGAGTGAAGCCTCTTCTTCTTCGTAGGCGAATAGTCACTTGTTTTTGGGTGGTTTAATTACGTTTTTAATTACTTTCGTTTTCGATATTTTCTTTTTCAAAAGCAGCGCATATCTTTACGCTTCCTTTTGTGCCAGCGATAAATTCCCCTAGAGAGAGAATAATTTCTGCTAGATACAAGTGCAAGTACCTACAGGCTGAAACAAACAAAAATAAATTAATATTTTAATGCTCAATAAACGTCAATAACATTGTAGGGAATAATTTATTTGCCAGTGTTTTTCGTATTGTTTGAATTCGTGCATTAATCATAGCTTGATTTTTTTGCGTGTTACAGGTAAAAATATGGTTTCAAAACAGAAGGAGCAAGTACAAAAAGATGATGAAAGCCGCACAAGTGACGGGCGGAACGAACAACAACGGAACGCCGGGAGGTCACGGCGGCCTTTTGGGTGCCGGCGCGAACTTATCATCGGGTAGTCCCGGACCGCAGGGCCAAAATATGATGCAAGGTGAGATATATAAATTTTCCTTAAATATTTCTTCCCAAAAAAACAAGTCATTTTAATTAATCGAACGTTAAATAATTATTTTAATTAATTTATGCGTGCACCTGATTAGAATTCACACTTTTAATAGGTACCAGCATGAAAAATACGCACTTTATTAGATATTTTAATTGACATATATTCAACAAACGCTACTCTATCAATATGATGAGTTTGGCTTATTAATGATTGCAATAATACGCAAAATAAGGGTTAGTTTTGTAGGTTAGAATGAATGTGGGTCTGTATACACCTGGAGCTTTTGCTGTACGTGGTTTTTGTTTTTCGTTTTTTGAACATGCGTAGTGATCGTATCTGTTTCGACTGACATGTGAGGCGCTCCGTGCCCTCGAAGCATTCGCATTCAAAAAGCGCATTGGTCGCATTGCAGACTCCCAAAAATGTAAATTCAAAAGATCCCGGATTGAGATCAACGCACACGGTGGTATCCACCCAATGCACACGCAACCTTACGAGATGTGGACGTATTGATAGAGCGTACTGCTAAAGGGTTGGGATCCACCTCTCGACTAGAGAAATGCAAATGAAGTGTTGCGTTACACGCTCGCGTTCGGAATAAGAATGAGCGCGAGTGTGGGACGTTTCGGGGGGGCTTTTGGGAAAAATGCACACACAAAGCAGAGTAGAGTGTGGCTGGTTGTTGGTTGTTTTGCTATTAATAAATTTGTTTTGTTCCAGGAGGAGGATCGTCGAGTGGATCTCCGGCGACAGGATACATGCAACATTCATCACCGACGCCAAGCTCGACGCCCGGCTCGGACATGTCCGGCCAGCCGGCGGCGAGTCCCGGCTGGGACGTCAAGCCACAACAGCCCATCCACCCGCCGCCGCATCCCGCCTCGCATCCGCATCCGCCGCACAACTACCTCCCACAATATTCCTGGTATCCGACGGACAACCCCGGTCTACTGACGTAAGTGTGCGTTCGCTCGCTGTTTGTTCGCTATCGTTCTTCACACGTTCGAATGCAAATGGATATTGAGTTGTTTAAATCATTGCGTAATTAATAAAATACACCAAACATTCATTAATTACTCATTAATCGCGAGCGTGATTTAGAGCTTCATTTACAAGAAAAAGAAATAAATAAAGCTGCGGAAGGCAAGAGACGAACATGAACACGAAGCGTCGAGAAAAATTATTTATGTGGGAAGAAAGTTGTAATTGTAAACGGCACAATCTTAGCATTCGTTGCAAATGTAGTACGTATGTTTACATATCAATCGCGTTTCTTCATTATTTTCCATTCATTGGAGGCAACTCGATGTAATTTATTACCTTCTTTTCTCGCTAGAATTACTTGTATTTTATGTATGCTAAATGCGCATCAACCAGTGCGTAAATACATTTATTTTAGCAAACATGTTTATCATCATCAGATGGGGTCATATACGCATGAGC
The DNA here is from genome assembly GCA_030264675.1 of Anaulacaspis nigra. Taxonomy (NCBI): domain Eukaryota; kingdom Metazoa; phylum Arthropoda; class Insecta; order Coleoptera; family Staphylinidae; genus Anaulacaspis; species Anaulacaspis nigra. The sequence continues at coordinate 133,782 of JARJDV010000136.1, read as the reverse complement.
AGGTGGAAAATTATCGGATCTTTGTTAATTTTTTATGTGGTTTTATGAGTATTAACTTAAAACGTTTTATTACTATCATTTAGTATATCTTTTGCCTTATTCTATGTATTTTTTTCATCTAAAAAGCTTTAAAAATAACGAAGATACACGAAGTTTACCGAAGCGCGTTTTTTCAATTCATATTTTACAATAATCGCGATAATTCGTAAACGGTTTATCATAATTTAAAATTTCAAAAAGATTTTGTTAGTATATTAATTTATTTTCACTTTGGTCAAAGGGCTTTCCAAAATTCAATTTCATAAGGAATTTATGAACGTTTAAACACAAAATTTCAGTTCTCAGACCCATTTTTCTTCGATATTATTTGTTTAAATAAATATTTGCAAAGCAAACTGAAAATCCTTTATGAATCTACTATCTCGCTTGATTAATAAACAATTCGTGAAAATTTCGTGTTGATTGGATTTGTTGTTAATGAGTTATTCTGCTTATCAAAATTGCAAATTCGAAAAAATCTCGTTAAAATGTCAAAATTTTTTGCCACAATTACAACTCTATATAACCCTATAATTATTCTCTTGCATATTTCGCCTCATTGGCGAAAAATAATTCAACTGATAGTTAACACGAATGTTTAAACGTTATCACAACTTTGAAAATGTGTGTTTAACGACAACAGAAATATGTTTGAAATCTGTGCATTTTTGCAATACTCATCCATCAGAAAAATCAATGCAAAAAATTCCAAACACTTCTAGCATTTTGCCTACGTTTACTAATATGTATTTTCTATTATTGTTGCAGGGTATGGCCAGCTGTTTAATAAACGAGCAACCTATTAATTATTATTACGCTAAGTTCGAATGAAACGTTTTACGATTTTGATGCAAAATTTATTAAATTAAATTAAACAAGAATCCATGCGATATGAAAATCGGGCAAGCAAAAACACACACACATCAACAAAAATCTGCGCGCGCATCGAGAATTGATCGGTGGTTGATTGAAGCGACACGAGAGTGCGTAAAGCGAATGGATCCAGTGATTTTAATTAATGAATGAATTAATTAACTAATTTTACGCGTCATATAAATATATAGATCTGTGTATATATTCATCGTACTATATACCCAACGTGTATGTCAGACGTTGATGCAAAATGATGATAAATCTAATGAAATATATATTATATATAAAAAAATTGAGAATTATAAATAATGCAAAGTGTATAAATATTCTAATTAATAATTAAATACAACATTGAGAAAGCGAGAGCGCGATAGAGAAACAGAGAGAAAGAGAGAGACAGAGCGAAAGATAGTGTAATAATATGTATAAAGTAATAAACGTAATTAATATCCTGATTAATATTTGGGGTGCTGCTGAATCTCACACGAATTGTCTATATTATGTATGTTCACACAATATTTTTTTTTCGTTTTCTCGAAAAGGAACTCTTGACTCGTTATTTTATATTTGTTATAAAGTGCAATAATAACGCTGATTTCAATGCAAATTCCTCGACGGCGTGTGAGATTCGCGCAAGGATAACGTAGCAAATTCGCGACGCCAGAGGGCGCGCGCGCGCTCGCAAGCAAAGAGACAACATCCTCCTACTACAACTACTAATTTTAGTGTGACGACATTGAATCAAATAAACAAAAACTTGTAGATAGCATTTGTATGTAATTAAAACGAAAACTTATCTTTGTGAATGATTGTTACGACAACTCGATAATAATGCCACGTGGAATGGACACTATTGTAATATGTATAAATCATTGCACAAATGATGACGTCATTTGTTCATTATGTTATTGTTACTTTAGTTGGAGACAAAAATGTTGGCGAAACAACAAACATTATTATTGAGGGTTGCATGCGTGAATGCGTTGAAATTCTTTGTACGTAGAGATGGCGTGAGTGAGCAAATCCTTTTTTGTTTCGAGAGAAAAAAAATACAAGAAAATCAGCGCGAAAATATTTATAAATGTGTAAAAAATATACATAATATACGAATCGAATAGAACACACACTCTTTATTTACCTTTAATTATCCCTCTACCATCATCGTAAATAATTTGCCAATCGATTTTATCTTAAACCAACAACGTAATTGATTTCTGATATTGATATTGATCAATAAGTTATGCGAGCATGGACAATAAATTGTGGCAAGCAAGAAACACGACGAAGAGGTTGTGAAAAAAACGTAATGTAAGAATGACTAGTCAAAAATGAATTGCTGCTCATCGAGTTCTTCGACGGCGGAAGTATTAAAGGGCGTGAAATTGTAATTTCGCGTTTCGTTAATACGACGAGATGTCGAATCAGCACAATTTGTCATGCTTATTGCTCAATTTATTAGGTTTCGACAAATTGATTCGCGTCCAAAGCTTCCTTCAGCACGCAAACGAAAGATTAATTAAGCGCTTGTTTGAATTACGCGCAATTATCGTGTAATTGCGCATTAAAATTAATCGTAAAAATGCAATTTGCATTTTCACTCGACGTTCATAAAAATTGTAGTGTTATTTGTTATGATACTATTAGTCAATTCGTAACTGTTAATATGCGAGAGAAATAAAGATAAAAATGCAGATATTTATGTGGTTTTTACTCGACTAATAAGTGTAATAATTCTGATAAAAATACGTAATAAATTCTATGTGAACGAACTTGTGCAGGTTGCAAATTGGTTCTCTCTACTTATTTTTTTCCGCCAATATTATTATGAATTTAGTGTAATTTTATTTTATTGTGTTTTTGCCATCGGTTTCGAATAAAAACGCACATTCTGCAATTCACGCTGACTTTTGATACGTTCTTGTTCTTTCTGCAAGTCGTAAAGAAACTCGATTACAACGCGCCGATCGTGTAATGAGCGCATTCTTGCAAAAATTCATCGTCGATTAATAATTTTACATGAAACTGCAACTTGTGCAATAAATCCGCATGCGCAGTGAGTGGTAGGTAAGTAAGCCTCATTAAATTTTCCATATACTTAGTCAATAAAATAATATTTTAGCAAATACTTTGTACTTTGTCAAGTGAGAAAAGTTTAAATCATTCATTCGTTCGCTCTGTGCGCGAAAGTGTACGGATTGACACGTTTATTATTTCAACACATGTCGCTATCGCTATTTTTGCCCGCGTTGAATGCAATTGATTTCCATCAATTATCAACGCATAGACGCGTTATTAATAATTACGAATGCAAGTGTGCAGATCGCTTTTTTTCGAAACGAGAGAGATTGCCATGAAGGGACACAGACGAACGACAGCCACATGCGTAGCGCGAGCATTCGAATCAATTACGCATGCAACAAGCCAATCAAGACACCACGTTGCTTGCCGTCGAAGCAGCCGTCTGCTTGCTTGCTTGCTTGCAGGTAGTGAATAAGTCATCTTAATGATTGCCGCAGATACAGATAGATTGGGTTTAGTTCCTAATTGCTTCTTAATTAAGTTTTCACGATAATTACTTGCCACTTCATCAATTAAATCTTTATTTCTGGTTTGCTCATTCATTCACACAGCTCTGTGTGTCGTTTCACTTTGGAAAAACTAGATTAATTAATTATTAATTCAATTACCTCTCTAACTGTTGATTCCGACTTAAGTTTTCCTACTTAAATAGGGTTAAAAATCTATCAATAATTAATTTTTAATTAATTACTTCTTAAATTGTTGATTATTACTAAGTTTGCTAATCAAATAGGGTTAAAATTTAGCAATAGCACAAATATATTAATTATTTACTGAAACCAACAAATGATTGATTATTTCATTCATAAATTTCGTGATTATGAAATTATTTATATAATTTTTTTAATCTATTACTTAATTTTAATTCAATTCTCTCTAACTGTTGATTTCTACTTAAGTTTTCCTACTTAAATAGGGTTAAAAAACTATCAATAATTATTTTATAATTGATTACTTCTTAGATTGTTGATTTTTACTAAGTTTGCTAATCAAATTGGGTTAACACCTAGCAATAGCATAAATATATTAATTATTTAGTAAAACCAAAAAATGATTGATTAATTCATTCATAAATTTTGTGATTATAAAATTATTTATAGAATTTTTTTAATCTATTAATCAATTATTATATTAATACAATTACCTCTCTAACTGTTGATTTTTACTTAAGTTTTCTTACTTAAATAGGGCTAAACTGAGTAATAGCACAAATAAGTCAATTCTTTGCTTAAATCAAAAAATGATCGATTAATTAATTAATTAATTTTGTGTTTATGAAAGTATTTTTAGATTTTTTAAAATCTATTAATTAGTTATTAAATCAATTACCTCTCTAACTGTTGGTTTTTACTTAAGTGTTCTTACTTAAATAGGGTTAAAACTGAGTAATAGCACAAATAACTTAATTATTTGCTTAAATCAAAAAACGATCGATTCATTAATTAATTAATTTTGTGTTTATGTAATTATTTTTAGATTTTTTAAAAATCTATTAATTAGTTATTAATTCAATTACGTCTCTAACTGTTCATTCTTACTTAAGTTCCTACTTAAATAGGGTTAAAACTGAGTAATAGCACAAATAACTAAATTATTTGCTTAAATTAAAAAATGATTGATTAATTCATTTATAAATTTTTTGATTATTAAATTATTTAGAGAATTTTTTAATCCATGTTTTCTTACTTAGGGTTAAAACGGAGTAATAGCACAAATAAGTAAATTATTTGCTTAACTCAAAAAATGATTTATTAATGAATTCATAAATTTTGTGATTATAAAACTATTTATAGAATTTCAATTTAAATGTAAGTGATATGTGGAAAAAATAATAAAACCATGAGAACATCTTCAAGTTTTAGAGTTCAATTATTATTAACAAGTAGCTAGAAATATTCAATATCCACATAATAATCATCCATGAAAAAGAAGCAGGACGAGTAAGCCACTTAGACGCAATTTGAATGCTGAATAAGGCGACTTATCGAGCAATATCATCATCGACGTAAGTAATTCGCGCGCAAGTTTGATGCGTTTATTGAAAACGCAATTCGCCGATGTAATTGCTTCTTTACCGAAACCCAGCTACGTCGTCAATACTTAATTAGCGATTTGACGACGAGCCAACATCTTTCGCGGCTTGGCGAGGATGAAAAATGATGAGAACGCGCGCGCGCAATTGGCGGGCATAGAGTACGCACAGTTACGTATTAAAAATATTACGGTTGTTATCTCGCCGATATCGGTGGAGTTTTATAACGGACGCCGCACGCCGCCGCCGCTGTGGCAGCATGGCGTCTCGTCGTTACGCGCCGTTTTTTTCGCGGCTGCCTACATTCCTGATGGCATGAAGCGCGGCGTGCCCCGTTGCTTAACGTCGTTCCCATGTAGACACACAATATTCGCGCGACCAGTTTATCGTCGTCCCGTCTGTGGGAATCGCAGGGGAACCGCCGGATAAATATTCCCCCGACGCTGCGATGCGGTATGCGAATGCGTTGCATAATTGTACACCAACCGAGCATTTTATCTCGAAAACACTCTCTACCAACTCCGAAAATACTCCGGCTTCTTCACTTTGCGTTTTAGTGCACGTACGACGATTACGAAATGTCGCGCAGCCGTTTCCGGTTGCCGGAATGTGCGCGCGCGCGCCGCCTACTCGCTTTTCGCCGCTCCCTATTGAAATATTCCCTCTATTCTTCCCTCTGTTCCTGCTGATTTTCCATTTTCCTTTCACTCAAGCGTGCGCGCCACGCAAGCGAGAGATAATCCATTATACACCTCTTGAGCATTTCGCCTCGGCGGCGGTGGCGGCAGTGATGTCGTCGCCTTTGCTGAATTCAGCTGCTTTCCGCGCCAATGGAGACGAACGCTAATCGAACGTAATTTCGCTTCGTGCGCAAAAAGACAGCTCAACAATGAAATATCGAAAAATTTACATGGCTTTCAAGCGAAGCGTTTAGACGTTCAGCTGTGGCGCGCAGGCAATCAATGCGCCTGGCATAAGAACTAATTAGTTTGTTTAAGCGAGACACACTATTTCGGATGATTTTTGCGCGCCGAACGGACTAACGCAACTAATTTGACCTTACATAATGCGAGGAGGCATTTCTGCGCATTCAATGGCCGCGCGCGGCATACCGATCGACAATGCGCAATGCGCCGCAATGAGCTGAGGCGGCGGTCATTCCACAATGGCAAAAAACACTGCAGCGTGCAGCAAAGCAAGCGTACTTTACACAGTAAGTATGCAGTGCGCGAGGCATGCGTTCTTTTTGCCGGGCGCGCGCTGTGGGAAGAGAGCCGCGAACACATGTAGAATCTCGCGAGCGAGGAGCGCGCGACCTGGAACTGGATCATTTCGGGCGCGCGCCGCGCTTTGTCGCGTGTTTTGTTCGCGAGTGCGCCACTGCGCGCCTCTTCCAGTGCGTCACTGCTGCCGTTGTCCGTTCTTTGAAGCATGCCGCGTTAAAAATTGTGCGAAATTCCAAATATTACGCGCTCGTTAGCTGTCGCCGCCGTGCCTGCCGCGGCAGCGTCGTTATTGCCCATCGTTTGTTTCTTCGGCGCGCGCCCCGCGCCCCCCGATGCATATATATCGGCGACGTTCCGGTGCTTCTGGTCATTCCGCAATGTCCCAGCCGCAGCCGCCAGCCGCTCCAATGCAATTGCCTTTGTTCGCTATTTTATTGCACGCCACTGATTTACTCGCAAGACTTTCACAACTTTTTACGCATCTTTTTGCCCCGCCGATGACTTCTCTATGACTAATTAATTGTCTATTCAATTTTGCACATATAAATTGAGAGCTTTGATCCATCCCTTAAGCTATTTACTTTAGTGAGATTAATATATGCGTAATGTCAACCCTTAAGTAATTATCTTCGTTATTCAATGTTTTTTAAACGGGTTTTTAGTGGTTAATTAATTGTCTAGTCAATTTATATCTTTCTGCGATAATTGGCATCATTATGAATAATTACTACTTGAGATATTTCTTGTCTGGAAAAAAGCGCCACTAAGAATGAGGTTTACAATCCCTTATGTCATCTTTGCGTTAATGAGTGGATAGTCATCTAAGAATCTTTAGTTTTAATTACCAATTTTAGTTTAGTAAAGTATACTAAATAAAAATCTACGTATTTAATAATAAACTCTTTATAATTTATTATTAGTAAGAAAATTTCATTTTAACGTTAATTTTCTCAATTATTCTTTACCCTTAGCCTTGCAGGAATTTCCTGATTATGTGAGATATTCTACTTTAATAATTGTATCCTTCAGGACAACCACATTCATATAAGAATCTCTATTTTATGGCAAATCCTGTCCTTGCAATTTAATTTTCAAAAATGAACTCTGATTTGTGACTAATTTATTACTTATAATGATTTATTATTAATTAATTGTATAAAATATTAATTTTAAGTATGCTTAGCTTACCTATTATTTAAGTCTTATCAACCCTAAATCCTTTAGGAACACCCTGGTTATGTAATATTTCTTAATTTAATAATTGTATTCTTTAAATCATCTAAGAATTCTTGCTTTTTCACACCTGAAAGTTTAATCTTCAAAAATAAAGTCTTTAGTTCTCAATTATTTCTTATAACAAACCTCAACCTACCAGGAATATCCCTACTTCAATTATCCTTCAGGATCTCTATATTAATCTAAGAATTCTTAGTTTTTATTGCAAATTTGCTCATTAAACTTTAATGTTCAGAAATGACCTCTTAATGGCAACGTAATTATATAGAAAGTCTAACCACGCTTACCTTTTCAATTATCCCTTATCAACCTTCAACCCTTCAGAAATACTCTGCCTATTTGATATACATCTAAGAGTTTTTACGATTGCTCAATGTTAACTTAATTCATCTATTCACTTTGCTATAAATAAATAGATTCAATTTTTATCTTGCCTTCGCTAATTACCTCCTTCATGACTGCTCGATATATCCAAGCAAATGAACAGTTTGAATGCCTCTTTAGCGAGTTGCGCGTGGCCGCAGCAGGAGCGCGCATCCACCATAAGTAAATTAGCGCACAACCACCGTACGCTGCGCATTAGTCCATTCACAAGTCACCCCCTTGCGGTATCCTCGTGCGTTTGAAAAATAGCAAACCCTATGACGCAATGCCATCATCACATGTCATGTCATGGGTGATTCGTTAAAGCCGTATTATACGGACGCATTACGCTGGAATTAACGCAGCGAAATTCGGGGGTGCGCATCAGTCGAGCAGTCAAAACAAATTTATTTAGATTTATTTACCCGAAGCCGCCGCATCACTTTCGGCGGGTGAGGCGAGTTCAAGTTCCAATTGAAATGAATCAGTTAATTGCCATTATGATTTATCTCGTTAATCGCCGACGACAACAATCATTATTCTCTTGTTGAATCGAGGTAAGTGAACTTGAAAAATCAAAATGTTCCCAACCACCACTCTAAAATTGGGATTTAAGGCTCAAAAAAGTGCAATATTAATATAATGAAGAATCAGTTAATCTTCATCTGACGATGGCTTCCGTTGGATGCTGTTTGGACATTGAGTGTGACGCTTTCTCGTCGTGGCTGTTGTTGTATAATACATCATTCTTCAATTTATTCATGGTCGCCACACGGATGGCTCGCATCCATCGTTTCCCATTAAATCCAGCCGAGAGGGAATAGAAGAACAAAAAGCGCGGCAAGCCGAAGCAGAGACGAACGGTAGTTAGCAATGAATTCCGTTTGTGCTGTCTCTCTTTCCGGCGATGCGCGATGATGATGAGCGCGGCTACAACAGAAAAGCGCGCTTTTGACACCTGAGAAGATGGATTTTCGATGCGAGCTACTGCGTACGCTTTATTTATCAGCGGCTATTATTAATATATAAAGCAAGTCCATAACTAATTTCTTTATTAGTTATTATTATTATTACCACCGGATTGCGATTCGATTTGTACGCGCTCGCGCGCGCAGCTGTGTTCTTGTTTGCCTTTCCATTCTTCGGACGGACTACAGCAATGATGGTACAATCACCAATAATGCAATGAGTGTGTAAGAAATAATACCAAGTCGACTAATAAAATCGAGACATGAATTATTGCACTTTCGCAATGTCTGTACTTAATTTAAGACATCTAATTGCGCATAATTGTCGAGGGTAAGTGCGACGTGGAAAAATCGAGGCACGCGTCAAGAATTAATAATGTCAAATAATAGAAGGCAGCCCTTGGCTTCGGCGTGCGCGCACAATATAAATAAATAAAGAACGCATGGCATGTATCTTCAATCAGAAATCGCACCGAAAATTACAGCATTCGAAATGGTAACGAAAATTACCAGTTGGATCGTATACAATACGTACGTATAAAAATGCAATGCACGGCGTGCTGTGTATGAATCTGGAAACGCCTCGTTCTCCCATTTTTTATTATAACATTTTTTATTCATTTCGATTGCAGTGTTTTCTATCAAGCAGTGTGCCAGCCGCAATGTTCAAAAGGCGATGCAAACCGTTAGTTCTAAATCGGGGGGACACACATACATTGCGTTCCTCCTTGTAACAGATGACGATTTGAAGGTTATGTGCGTTATGAACATATTGTATTTTGGCGGATCAAGGGTGCTGGTTGCTGTGCAAGGGTCATAAACAGGATACGAATGCGTCCCGTTTTCTTTTTGCAGCGCCTCTCCGGTTAATGCGCAAAGTATCAGATGACTGTCGACCGCCTACCTTGTCAATGAGTTTTTTTTAGCAATTTTGAGGGCATGGCCCCGCCGAGCGCTATCAATTCAGGTTCTGTGCAGCCGCTCTCGATGCATTTACAATGCATTTCGTGTTGTACTCCCTGTTTATACGCGTGTTGACAATGATTGCGAGTGGGTGTATCTGCCTACTTCCGGATTTGGGAAGTTTTGTTCTACGAGTAAGAGGTTTTCTAAGCTTGATTCATGCTTAGAGTTGGGTAATGTTAATACCATATACGTTCAAGAATATTATTAAAAGTCAATGTGATAATTATATGTGTATCATTAATATTATAGACATTTGCATCGAAATTCTTTCTGTTTCTTTCTGTTATTTTAGATTAGATGTTATGTAAATATTCAATGTTATTAAGATGTTTTACATAAGTAATGCATAAATTTGGCAATAAGAAGCAATAATTATCAAGCGGAGCTGACCTGGTGTATATTACAATGACACTAATGCAATTGCTCACATGTCTATCTTAACCTCAACATTATTGAAGAATATTCTGGAAGAAATAGTTGCTATATGTAAAACTTACCTTGAGTTACTGTGATTTCAGCTACTTGCGCTGGATAATTCTCTAGACTTCTCCTTGGAATGAATAATTCCCTGAAATCCCTAGAAAGATATCTCACTTGGCACTCACGTTTTAAGTTCCCAATGAATGTTTCACTCAGGTAAGTAAAAGTCACTACAGAAAGTAATAATATAAACACTCACTAATCAAAAACACTATACATAGCTATTTCGTCGATTACGAATAAATTTGATAATACACAGTACTGATTTTACTACTTAATTTCAAATTTTATGATTTGTTACGGAAACGTGGTCAGACTTACACTTTTGTTAACCAACAATACCCGCTTTGTTGCATACAGGAACGAACGAGTTAACAAATGAACGAACTTGTCCGAATTGCAATTGACCTGTTTATGAACAGTCGAATTTTGTTACACGGGTAGCGCTAAAATATACAAACCTTTGTCGCTATATACGATAGTTGTTATAAGTGACATGACTTCATTTCACTAATAATTATTGATGAAAATTGAAGAATTTTGCAATAGCCTAAAAATGATTAAAAAATCTCATAAATAAGTCAATTGGGTTTTATAGATTTTGTCGCTATATGCGAATGACAGTTGTACGATTTAAAAAAAAAGAAATAATATATAATATCATCAAAAATAACCGATAAACTCAAAGGATTAAGAGATAGCTGAATGAGAACTTTCGGTCGTTATATCCGAATTCTATATTTGAATCAAAGTAACAAATTTTATAAGCAAAAATAATTTACCTCTTAAAAAGGTATAATTTAACCATATTCAACAAATGTAATAAACTGCCATAATAACAGTTTTTTGATACTTTTATTTATTTAAAAATAACTTCTTTTATACCACAACATGTAGCTACATTACATTATGTGAAGTGATTTTCGGTTAAAATACATTACAATATTGTTTACGTACACATCCATTTCAATAGCCGTAAACACTCGGAATCCCAGCACGGCTTCATCGCAAACAAGCCCACTTTAAGCATAAAGGTGCATACGCTTTCGATGTCTGTCACACACAGCCTCCATTCTCCGCTTGAATGCGAAACACGACTAATCCCTTTTTCTTATTGAATTTAAATACGTGCGATCAACAGGACGCTCATCGAGTTGACATTTTTGGACCCCCACGACAAAAGCGACACAATGCGTTTACTCGCATGTGCATTATGAACCATCGGAGGATAATCCTCAAATGCGATTTTCCGCCCTTGATGGCGCCGACAAAAAGGGCAACCACTCCACAGGATACGGATATATTTCGGAAAGCAACGAATTTGTTCGGTGTGCATTGCACACGTACGGAGATTTTGCCTGCCTTGCACCGTAAGTAATTAGACCATCTAACGGTGTGATTGCAGGTTCTTAATTGCCGATAATTATAAATGTTGTCCCGATATTGTAGTGGGTATTCGCGCGTTTCGGGCTTCTCGTCTGCGAAAACCGTTTGCGCACTTTTGCAAATTGATGATTTATGCGCGCTTGCGTAAAAATGCTTAATTGGCGACATGCATTTGCATCTCGCGCGCCGATATTTATTTACGATATTTATTAGGAATAATTGGCAATTACGGTGCGCCGCGCGACGACCTAAAACCTAAAAGTACCGTGCGTTTTCCGCAAATCTACGAGTTGCTGATCGAAGAAATTGCTTAATTAAATAATCTGCGCGCACTTACGGTTAATGGTTTTTGGCTCAAACTATAAATATTGCGTGTGGACTTTTGACACTACAAATTAATTCATTATTTCGATGGAAATAGGTCTCGGAAACGAAGCTCAGTATGTGGTCAGTTCATAATATTTTTTGTCTTGCACGACGAGGAAAATAAAAAGGGTTTTTCGTCTTGTTACCGCTTCCTTGTTTTGTGTTTTTTACGCGTGTCACTGAAGGCCACCCGCTGATTTACATCCACACTTGTCTTGTCTTCTCCTCTTATTAGGCATCAACTTCTCAGCGCGCCCGAAACGTCTTCGTAAATATGTTAATATTCGAATGCGTTTTATGCGGATCCCGAGCAAAAACATGTTCTGCTATTGTGGTTTCAGCATGATTATTTACCTGTATCTGCAAATATGCATGACCATCATGATGCGATGGATGCGCAACCAGCATGGACAGCAGCAACGCAACACACGGATGGATGTTGTTGGGTGCGCGAGGTCCACGCTGAGCGCGCGGCCGCCCAGCAGCGAAGGTGCGAAGTGCGATCATAATTACTCGGCATTGTTCGAAGATTAATGACGCCGCCACAAGGAATCCGACGGCTTCCGTTTGATTGCTTTCGCCTCATGCGTTCGTTCTCAGTGCGCGCAGCGCACTTCTTTCTCCTCCAATTTCACATTGCGTTCTTAATTTGCTTCGCACTCGTGTGTACGCATTGTCTTCCTGCTGTTCATCTCTCGGCTGCCCTCTTCGCCGGCTGCCACCGCCACTCAATTAGCCGCAGAAAGTCAAATCAAATTAAATTGCTATGCAGAATTATCAACGCGTGTTGCTTCTTTGCGAATTATCATATCATTATTCATTATCTTTATTTATCCTTACTTCAAATCGCAGATTCTTAGGTTAGCATGATATTAGGGTTGCATAACTAAGCAAATTACTAACAATTTGTAAAAAGGGTTGCATATAATATGAACAAAATCAATATTTTATATAATTTATAGAAAATGTATTTTAAGTTAATTTAGATATTATAATTGACTTTTAAATAAATAATATAGTAAATAAGTGATACTCTGAGGATTTCGACTAATTATAACAAGGATTTAGAGAAGATTTATTGAGTAAACGATATCTTAAACTTTAATTTTCAGAAAAGGCGTTTGCTAAATTAAATTCCACTTTTTTAGATAAAGAGTTGCCTTTTTAAATTGCGGGAATTATTTTTGTTTATTTTATTTTTGTCACATTTTCTGTTAATATTGCTGCAGTAAAATTTGTGTAAATGAAATATTAGATTTTATATGTCCCTAGTGATACAAAATAAAAAACGTAGGGAATTTGAAACACTCCAATTAGTCGCATTTTATGTCGCGCTACTGCGAAACCTAGCTGAATCAAAAATGCGTCGCTGATGGCACAGAGAACAAACGAGGCGAACGATACGTACGTACGAACGGGCTTCTTGTCTCTTGTATAACGCAATCATAATTGGTCAATAAAAGTGCGTTTCGCCTTCTGTACACCGCATTCTCAAGTGTTGCTCTATCTTCTTCATCACTCAGCCAAAGGCCCAACTTATCTCGATTCTAATATCTATAACTACGCCTAGATTATTCATCTTTTATTACCTCCTGTGGTATTTGTCAACTGTAAAAACAATGCGCAAACAATAAAACGCCATAATAAAAACGTGTACTTTAATAGGCTTTCCCCGGTAGAGCTTAATAAATTATAAGCCAAGTTGCGCGAAGACATCGTGCGCGCCTGCAGTGATAAGAAAGAATAACGTGAGAGGTAAGGAGAGCAACGAGGTATGAGTATTGTAACGGCACCAAGGTGTACATCAAAGGGATCCGACCTAATTAATACCGACAAGTTAATTAATATCGAATTTCTCATTGCGTCTCGACTACTGGTTTCCATGGTTCGGAAGCGCGTCAGTGCATCGCATCGCACGATGGGGAACTTCTTGTTGTGCGTCTTTCCATCGAGGAGTCGAATTCTTAACACTTAATCTCTGCACTCTGTTGCGTTCAGATTGCGCCGCTGATTAATTAGTGCTTTGTTTGTCTATTTGTTTTGCTTTTTACTTTTCGTTTCAGCATGACAAACTGAGTAAATAAGTTATGCATGCGTTTAGCAGTCGGTTGTGTTCTGGGTGGAATACTCGACTTCTTGGAAGATCTTGAGACTTGGAAGAAGCGAGTATATTTTGCAAAAGTTGCCAACTAATAAGAATGAATCGAACATGGAAATCGACGCCCATTGATTTGATAATGTAACATGCGTCCCCCCAGCACTTGGAAGCCGCATTGTGCAATACATGGCATGCATGTATGAATGCGGAGAGGCTGGTCATTAATAACCATGCCTATATTTCCGAGAATCGCATAATAATACTGTCGGATGCGAAACGTAGCAAGCATAGCGTGGATTTCCATGAATGTGTGTTTGATGTGGTCACTTCGTAGCCCACACTCGCGCACACACAACACAAACACATGCAAACAATTCATGTACATAGGAGTTGAGCGTTGTCGCGCACGTAAAATAAAATATGAATATCGTCATGTTTTGTCCGTGCATCACGTGCAAGTCGTGTTATCAGTGCGCTCTTCTTTCGCTCGTCCGGCCGTTGCCTCTTACGGCGTTTAATTGTTTGTTATACATATACTTTCGAGCGTTCGCAATCAATCGCTAATGGCGCGTTTTGTTTGCCTCCGATGTCTCTTTTCGAGCGAGCATTTAAAGCGCGCGCGCGCGCATAAAGCAATCAGCTGACAGCAGATTGGTCATGATTGCTCCTAATTCATGCTTCCTGTGTCTCAAAACGTATGCTGCTCTTGTACTACATCTACGTTGGGCAATCAACGTGGATTTATGTATGACAATGCGTTGTTTTTGTTGTATTGTTCGAGAAGCGCAACAAATATAATTCAAGTTTACCATATCAACTTTGTAACATCCTCCGAACGTTTCTCACCTTATTTCTTTAATCATTGAAAAATTAAGGAAAAAGTAATTATTATTCTATGAATAATTGCGTTATTTTATTACGATGATAAGTGTAGAAAGAGATTTGCATTTAATTCGGAAATTCATCAAGTTTTATATGGATTTAGCATTGGACAAGAGCATAATACAGGTGAAACTATAGGCAACCCATAGAACAATGCAGATGAATTTGAAGAGTTCGCACCCTAGCTTCGAAGCTTTTATTCAAAGAAGTGCTACTTGGTGAGTGCGTACAGCGTGTAGCTGTTTTATTACGTACAGCTTTATTGTAACTTGCTCCGAAAGAAACGCCAAGTTTTAACTCGATTAACAGTTGGTCAAGCACTCTTAGTTTTACTCCACGCTCTTTGTCAGCGCGTTTTGTGCGTTATGAGTGCGCCTGTCGTCAAAGCTTTAATTGCTTTAATTGTTCCCCTGACAAGACTCGTTTTTTACGATTTAGTGCATCTTTAAATTTACGACGACGTAATAAAATTAGTTGCGTTAAAAATGAAAAGAGTTGTTAGGAAATTATTTCTAAAAAGCAAGCAGGCAAAATTGATCTTGTCTAATGAATAATTATTGCCTCAATAAGTCATGTTCATGTGTATTAAATGATGAGAAAATAGTTCGTGGAGGGCTTGTTATAAATGCATACAAAATATCAATTTTCTCACTTATTGATTGCTCATTTTTGGCAATTTGTGTATAATTTCATTGCGTTTCAAAATAAATTAAAGAAGCGCCGCATGCGTTTAGTGCTTTTCAATAAGGCTGAATACATGTCAGGAGCGCAATTTACATATTTTAATATGGCGCGCGGAAAGGAGCACTTCCTTCATCATCATCATCATCTTTTTAATGCGAATCTCCTTAGTTGGGATTTCAACCACGTACTAAATGAACTTGGAAACAGAAAACGAATTGAACGAATATTGTTGTTATACGTAGATATCAAGCAAATCTACATTACTTTTTTTTTAATGCTATCAGTGTACTTAGTGTGCATTGCAAAATGATGTTTAATGAAAGTTGAAGGCTACACCATCAACGACATTATATTGCAATGAATATAAGTTAATAATAAGCAAATATGTAATGCAAACAGCGCGTCGAAGAACAATAGAAACAACAAAGCCGTAGCGAGAAGTACAAATGTAACGAGGTCGAAAAAACACCTTCACGACGTCTTCATAACTTCATGGCACTTTGTCAATCAAGATAATCATAAAGACATTATTTTTACTTTTTCTTTGTTTTTATTTGTTTACACTTGAACTATACGTAATTAGAAGTAAATATTGTATTTATGACCATTTTATGATTTATATATTTAATTTTTAAATATGAGATAAGTAGATAAAAGAAGTCAGTATCGCCTTATTGCCAAGTACTTCATGAGTAAACTGAAGTAAAACTGAAAAATAAATGATGAATTAGAATTATTTGTTAATTGTTACAGTATGTGGGAACTTTCGATTCGCATTCTTGATGGTTATAAGTTTTTCTTTTTTATGTATTTGCCCTTGAAGTGTATATGATTGAGAGTAAATAATGATGTTTATGATTATTTTATATCATACCTATATTTGTCATATTTAATAAGTAATTAAAATTCTTTAATCTTTTATTGGTTTATAGAAAACACTATCACTAAGTAAGTAAAACGAAGTTTCAACTCTAGATTTTTGTCAAATGATGATGATGGTTTTCGATGTTAGTTAATATTTAGTTAAATTGATCTTTATTAAATAAGTATAAACAATTAGATGGAAGAGAGGATTTGGAACTCTTGATTTCATGAATGACTTGTCAAATTTTCTGATGAGGTTTGCCTTTTACTTAATTATCATCAAACTTTAGTAAGAAAATATATGCACTTGGATAGATAAAGGGGATTCAGAACTTTGGATTTATTAAATAATTCGACCCTTTTCCATTTTTCTTGACACATTTTTGTTTCTTACAGATTTACAATTCATCTTTTTACAATAAGTATATGCACTTAGTGAGTTACAGAGGATTTACAAGTCTAGATTCGCTGAATTAGTATTCTGTCCATCTTTCTGATGGGTTTTGATACAATTTTATCTCTTACTTAATTATAATTCTAAATATATTCAGTTATATTTACCTGTCTTAGTTTTATAACTCTGGAATTTGCAACTTTGGAATTTACAACTCTGGATTTCCTGAATCGTTTCACTATTTTGTCTATTTCTTATAAATTTTGATTGAATTCTCGAAATGTAAGTTAACACTGACGAATAGAACACGATCTTAAAATTAAGACGATTTTTAGAGCTATGTATTTCAAAGTATTTAGTTTAAGATCATTTTGTTTTATTAAATTTATTTATTGTTAATATAGCTCATCATTAACAATAATGAGATATATTCGAGATGCATCTAGAAAAGATTTATTTATAAGTTAAATTCTTAAGGTTTGATATAATACTCGACGACAAGATGCAGCTTCGCACAATAGGACGCACCCGAAATTGACACTATTTTTCTAAGTAAAAGATCCGAGAAATACGGTCACTTCAATTGAAGAAAATCTAATTTATAGTAAGTAAATGATTACTTATCATACTTATTGCCATTACAAAAATGAGGTTATCTTCAGCCATTGCTTGAAAATTTCTGGAATTTAAAATCATTTTAAGATGACGAATCTGATGAGGAGGATTTACATTCTAATTCATTATTAAACTCGAGTTGATTTATCTGTTGCTAATTTGTAATACCGTGTTAGACGTAAAGTTAAAAGTAAAACCCGGCGGATGTGGATAAATAATCCTTGAAAGCGTGTGCTTCATGGTATGATTCGACATTTATTTCGTTTATTCCTCCATTCTTCGCATCGCATCGCCTCAAAGACATCACGTTCGCTTCGAACAATCTCGTATTCAAAATAAAATGCTTACGCAACACGCGACGAACTCACAAATCCAATTATCACAACAATTGTCGTACGTTGTCATACGCGCTGCGGCCAGAGATATATTTTGCAACAAAAAATGTTATTTGTTATTGAAAAGCAATAACAATAATGACATGCGCATAGTCACGACAATCAAATGACATTGAATGCAATATTTTGCATTATTACACGGACGGCATAAAATACAGGATGCGCATGCAGCAAATATGCAGATGCAAGTGCACGAATGACGTTGATATCCTTCGGCCGCATTACGCTGACATCTTAAAAGTCGCCGAAGAATACATTGCAAGAAATGTGTGTGAGAAATTATCGTTGGCTTCGCTTCAAGTGCTCAAAATGTTTCTTTCGTGTGCGATGGAAATGCATTTTGTAAAATGCATGCTTTGAGTGGTTTAAAAGCAGCAGTGATGGAGCGCTTCGATAAAAAGGAAAATGTTATATAAATGTAAATGTGCGGAGAGTCGAAATTATAGCCATTTTCGGCTGGCATTACGCTGTGTGTATTCTGAAATCAACACATTCAGGCACCAGTCACTCACTCGCTTTGTGTTTGAAACGTGCAAAGTTGATGTGAAGCAAAATAAATTCGCGTGAAAATTCGTAAATTCAAAAACGTAAAATTTAATTTTCATTAATTCGGGGATTCCCCACAGCTAAAAGCTATTATTATAAATTAAATATAGTATTTGAGGGAAATATTTAAACAATTGTCGATTTTGACATATTAAATAGCTAATAAAGTGCATGAAGTACATGAAGATATTATAATTGGAGCCGCCATTGCTGTTTTAGTCAAGTCAAGCCATAATACTTAATCTTGGGTGCTCGGCGTGTTCGCTGTTGTTGCTGTTGTTGTTGTTGTTGCTTTTTTCTTCTGTTCACTCCAACCAGCCAGGGCAGCGAGCCACGACTTGCCTATCATGCAACGTTCATTAATCACCTTTTCCCTACGTTTATCGTTTCATCTTTCCTGTGTGCACCTAGTACTCCATACTTATTGGATGCATTTTCATTTTGTTACCACCTTCATCGTTCCCGCATTAAACGCGATTATGCATCGTGTGGCGAAAATCTAAATAAAATGCCGCTCCATTCGAAACTTTATCTTGCATCCAAGAATCTCCACGAATAAATAATAATTGCCCGCTGTATAATTTTGTGTAACATTGACTAAGTATAAAGTTCATTTGCAAATTAATTACAAGCTCTCAACATGATAATCATACATGTTGTTAACTCGCTTTGAAGGCAATTGTTCCATGGGTGGCAAGTTTAATAATTAATATAGCTGACTAATTACGAATGCGTATAAAATTTTATTATCATAAACACTCTGTATTTTAATGGAATCGAGTAAAATGGCTTTTTACTTTTAAGACTTTTTGTTGTGCGGTAAATTGCAAATTGCAAAAAATCTGTTGTGGGTACGCTGAAGGAGGATGGTAAAAGTTGAAAGGATTGAATGCGACAAGGGGAAAAGTTGGCTGTCAAAGTAAAATACGAAGAGTTTGACCCCTTATCTTTAAATTCATCTAGCGTCTATCTACTACGTGTTTTCGATTTGCTATAGGAGTTGGTCGTATATGTACAATGAGTAAAGTACATAGACGAATTAAATATGTACATAATTCATAGCGAGTACATGGATTAATGGCGGACTTGCTAAGATATTTGCATAAAAAAACACTTTACGCTCGTTAATAGCATGGTAGTAATGTCGGGTTGTATGGTGAAATAAGATTTTTGGTGTTCTAAAATGCCTTTTACCACGCTACACCAAAAATACAAATTTTGTGTGAATAGGCCAATTGAAGAATTTAAATTTCTTTTGTTCTTTTTAAATCGAAGAAATCTAAACCTAAATAAAATTTCGGAATATAGCATAAACTAACAATAATTGTGGGTATCATTCACGTAAGTTTGGAAGGGAAGTAAAACTTCTTTTCTATTCTAAAAGATGCTTATTTAGTAAGCATTCTGCTACGTAATCAAGTGTTGTTCACTTAAGGGTAGAGGATACCTTGGATTAGTTTCGTAATCCGAAAACGACTACGATAAATCCCGTAACTAAATTTTGTAGGGTGTTTTGGGAGTTCTGATTCCTTCCCAGCATTCAAGAAGTGTCTCATTAAGGGCAAAAGTATAAGTATTCAATATGGCTTTTTAATTTTCTTTAATTTTTCATTTGTTTCATGCGTTCATAAAATTATTTTCATTAGATCATGATAACTAAAAAATATTAATATTAAGGTAGTTTCAATATTAAAAATTAAGATATTAAGTTAGTTTAGGTTAGTTTCAATGCGTTTTTATAAGTATTTAATTAAATCATGATAACTAAGATGAAATATTAACGTTTTAGTATGTATTTTAATTAAATTTTACATTTTATATCAAACAAATTTTATTTCTTATTTCAAACAAGTAAAACTGCTTTTGAATTCGTACAAATATTCGATAATATCCGCGAAAATCTTTTACCACCTCCATTTCTGTCTAAAACAATTATCACCTGCTAATGATAATTCCCAAACGATATTCATGTTTTAGTCTCCATCTTATTCAAATATCTTATAAAATCTTCATCGTTGCTACTGGTAATATTAACAAATTGAAAGAGATGTTATTATTGAACAATCTGCTTTAAAACACACTCAGTCCATTGCAAAATCGAAGTAATAAGACGTTAACAGACATAACTGCTTAAAATCTGATTACTGAAATCAACTAAGCTTCTGTTACATCAAGAGTAAATATAGTTTGCCTTAATCTAATGCTTTACGCTTTGTAACAAATATCTAAATGATAAATGGACTGACGAATAAATAGTATTAAGTCAACTTAAAGTTGAAGACATTTATTTAAATCTAAACACATTGAATCGCTTATTGGGATTGATGCAGTTAGTCACATCCTGCGCACTGCAATTTCCGAAAGCGTATTGTTTATATTTTACGAGTGCGATACATGCGTAGACATTGTCAGCAACTGGTTGAATTATGTGAACGAGCGATGACGTTACACGACTGTCGACATCAGCCTGCAAGATAATAACGACCGTGGGTGGCACACAAGCTGACAGAACGCCATATATATTCCTCTACCGTAATGACATTATAATTGATACTGAGGCCTAATTCTTATAGAAAACTTCCAAAACTCTGCCTTGCTGTGACTCTTTTCGGTACGTCAATTATCCAAACTTTATTGCATACGCACTCTCAACACTACAAACACAAAACGCTCTAGTAAAATCCTCAAAATGCTTCGAATATTCTTGAAAAATATCAACTAAACTTAATACTTAATTTAGTAAACATGTGCTGTTATCCTTTCGAATGCATGCAAATTATTCTTGCATAACCTCAAAACTGAAAACAAAATAAAATCCCTAACAAACGTACGAGTTTCCTTTGGATACTTGAATCTGCGGGTAGCATTCTGTTATCACGCAATAATGACATTAAGGAGCTTTTTGTTTTCTTGATGTCCTTTTGTTTTGATGGCGCTCTAAAGTGAACTAATCATTACTTAAGTAAATTCCTCAACGAATAAAACTGCAAACGCAAAGTTTTAAACATTTTACGATTATGGCTGATAATAAAAGAGCAATAACTCGTATACGAGCAGGAGTGTAACATCCATTTTAGCTGTGCGGCCACGTGTCATGCGGGTTGAACGCGCGCTAGGACTAGGCGAACGAATGAGAAGGATAAAAAGATGATGGCAAGTGGCAGTTGACTACCACATGCGCGCACCCACAATACTGGCGAATGTCACTTGGTAACGAACGCGTTGTCGATTGTAGGCACGTTGGGGTGGCTTTTCCTTCGCTGCTGCCGCCGCTGCCGAGGCCGCCAACGACGCAACGCTCGAAAAGGGGGGAAAAGCGCTTTCATGCGCTTCGCTGCGTTTCCGGTATTCGCACCACCGGCGGCAGTGCGATGGTCGCCCTCGCATTCGCCGCCCCGCGATTGGGGCGTCTGCGCGCATGAATATTGGCCCCGAGTTTCACACTAGTTCTGCTCGACTGCGTTCAGACATTTCAGTGAATGCCGTTTTCTTTCACCCTCACAATGCGCAGCGCATATAGGTTTAATTCAAAATGTTACATTTTCAAAATATATAAAGTAGCTGCTGGATTTTCTCAATTTTCCAGCTATTGATCGATGGATGTGGAAAATGCAAAATAAACAATTCAATTGACGTTATCATTTGATAAATTCTTGGCTTGTTTGGCGTTCTCGTCTGGTCTAATTGAATTGACAACTTAATAGACTACAATATTAAATGCAAACAACTTGTAACATTTAACAGTATGTTTACTAATAAAATTGGTAAACAAGGCGAGTTTGTGATCAATTTTTCTACGTCAAAAGTTGAGGTTAGAGAACTATTTCTTAAAGAGTTTAAGTTGGAAAATTGCTCGATATTTATTATCAATTTTTCTATGGAAAGTCATGAGTATTTATAAGAATTTATTTCACTTTGAGTTATAAATAATTTATATTTTTTACCATTACCTTAAATTTAAAGACCCAAACTCAAATTCAACTTCTTCGTAGTTTCTTTTTCACGATTTACTTATAAATAATTTATGTCAAATTTGAAATTTAACACCCAAATTGTATTAATTATGACGCCTTAAATTTACTCAACTTTTTGTGATCAATTATTCTATGTTTAGAACATGGAAAATCAACATTTTTAAGAGTTTATATGTGAATTTCCACTTACATGTATATTTTAAATAAATAAATCTATTCAATAAAATTGAATGAATATTTAAATGGCTTTACAATATTTCTAGAAATATCTGATCGCGTTCTAAAAATAATAGAAACCCTAATTTTTAACAGTATTACATCCACATTTTATTTATGAATAATTTGTAATTAAACATGGAAAACAATTCCTAAAATCTTACAATTAATACCCTAAATTTAATAAAATTCAATTCTTAAAAAATGAACAAAATTTTTGAATATCACTGAAAAATTCACTGTTTATATATAAATAAGTTATAAATAAACTGGGTAACTTAATGCCCTAATTATACGAAATGCAACGGCCTTAAACTTAATGAAATTCACCGTTTAAAAAGCGAACAGAATGACTTTACAATATTTTTGGAAATTTCTTCTTGAAAATTATGCAAACGAATGCACAAAAGCTGGAAAACAAACGAATACAACTTTTGTATAATTACTATAATTGTTGCTGCGTTTATTCGTTTTTCATATGAGAAACATGCAGCAATAGACAAGTTTGGTGGATGCTTCCTCTTCATTTTAATGTCGTAAGCGCGCAGTAGTCCACTTTTGGGCTTTCATGTTGCCGTTAAGAGGGCCAAATTTACATTAATTAGGCGCATTCGATGGCTGCGAGCATTAACTACCAATTTTGAAAATAATACGCACGAAAACGACGTGTCTACCTGTGTCTTAAAAACGGCGGCGCTTGCTGCGGCGTTAGCAAGACGAATGACTCACTTTATTGTCTCAAAAGCTCCAAATTTGAATAAATTATGCTCGTCAAACTCACGAGACTTGCGCCTCATTAAAATTTGTAATTTGTATACATAGTTTAAGTCGAAACATTTTTTGTTTTAAAGGTTACTTCTTATGCATTTATAATTATACACTATTTGCATTCTTTTCAAGATTCAAATTTGTTTATTAACATTTTCTTACCACTGCAAGTTTTCGGAATAAAATTACTACGAAATATTATATTTGGAGTGATGTAAGGTATGGAAAGGTTAATGCAACAATATCAATTGTTCGTCAATAAACGCATTGCAATTCGGCGACGTTCGTGCATCGCACGTCACTGCAGATTTATCAGACGAGTTTACAACGTTCATGTGCATACACGTGTCGTCAATTTGCTCTCGATAATTTATTAGTTTGCATATTAATGTGGCAGGTATTAATTTATTAATCGATAGCATAGTAATTAACCTTCAGATGGATATTATAAACTTAGACAAAATGAATAATTTTCCTAACGTGTTTTTTCCATTTGCGATATTTAATGTGATTCATTCAATATCACGTGCAAGATGTCAACATCAAGAATATTTCAGGATAAAGTGAGGTTAGTGCTATAAGTTATTCTTTCTTCCAATAGGATTAGTTTGGTTTAAGACGGCTTCAGATTTTAAATGGCATAATTGCATTAGAGTCAGTTTCAATAAGTAACGTTCATTAACATTGCTTAGATAAAATACTATCATAACAATTCATACGGTAAGATCATACTGAGTGTTACTCAAAGAGAATATTTTAAAAAGTGTATAGAAAGAAAGTAATGCAGTAATTAGAATTCAGCCGGTTTTAAATAATGTGTTTATATTATTCGTATTTCTACTTTTCTGAGTAACTTGAAGCTTGATCACATTTGGATGTTATAACAGATAGTACACACGAACCAGTTAATAAACTAGACTTAAGTCAATGTATCCACTTGCGGAATTTCTTGACTAGTAAATTAATACGTTGTTTATAAAATACCTTATGAATGAATAACACCAGATATTTCTTCAATAAGTGAACTTACCTTAAGTAACTCTTTGTAAATCATTACATTTTTATGCAAATTAAAATATCATCTCGTTATGACATTGTTGATGTCTTAATATGAATAGGTACTAACTTTATTCCGAGAGTGATAACAATCGGGCGATATATTTAGCCAGATAATCAGCATGTAAATGTCAAATTAAATAAACTTAAACACACAAAGAGTGAAAATTGGCCATGCTCCCGTTGATTGATTGAATGCACCTAATTATAAGTCGATTATCACACCAGGAAGGACCACGCGCATTCGCTCGCATTGCATTCACCCTCCCGAATGCTTTTCTCTCTTCGGCCCATTGCGGCTTGATGGACGCATTATACGCGCATAGATCGTGAATGAATGGCCGAATGAGTGAATGAGTGCATGAATGAATGCAACAATGCACACGCGCGCATTTCTTTTGAACAATCGCTCGTAATGGATTCAATAGTGGTGGCTCAATCAAAGATGAAGCTTTAAAGACCTCTTCAGTTGTATCTGAACTGTCAGATGGACAAGTATCATTCATTCATATAGCATTTACTATAAGGATTCATAATTGTTTCAAATGTGAATTAAAAGACATGGTTATAATATGTGATGATACAACACGTGATAAACATTAGTTGTAGTAATTGTAATAACAATTATCTGGTATTTAATGAATGATCAGAACATGTAGATATTATAATTTTAAAATCAATGATATTAATATCATTAATCAGAAATTTTATTTAATTGACAATGATTGAGACGAGAATAATTTCAATTGCAAGCAATTATTTAATTAACTGAAATCAAGGAATTTCCTATATTGATGATATTTAATAGGGTTTTTTTACAGTTTCTTTATCGGTAAATGGGAAATTCTTGATTGGCTTCACAAACTTTTTGCTCATTATTACAATTTAAGAACATTGATACTATTTGAAACTAATGGAATAGGTATGAATAAAGTAATTAAAGTAATCTAGGTGTAGGTTAAATGAAAATTAATTTAAAATCAATACTAATTTAGTAAATATGCAAGTATACGTGAATTAATATTATTGTGCTATAACTTTCGATTAATTGACCATGATTGACACAATATCAATGAGATTATAGACAATTATTTAATCAAGTGAGATATTAAATCATTATAACTTTAGAATTAATAAAATTATCGTTCATTTTCCATCGGTAGTAATATTAAACGTGGGTTTCATTAACACTTTCATTAGTTCATAAATATCAGATATAATGAATGGATTTTAAAGACTAAAATTTAATTTATTATTTGTGGAGTATGTACATATATTTTTATTACTTATAGTATTTTTCGGACTGTAAGACGATATATTTTACTGAGAAAAATGGTCTCAAATTTTGGATGCATATTAAGGGCCCAAATTTTGAGTGCGTTTTACTGGTAATTCATTTTTCTAAAAATTAACGTAAATGTTTAGAGTGGGTCTTATGAATACAAACAAATTATTAAATAACTATATCCAAAGTTGACTTGATATATATAATAGAGTAGGGTAGCTGCGCCTATGATGTAACTGCATTAATGCCTTGTAATCAATGTAATATGATATAAATCGCAATATCTAAAATATAGTAATGTACTACGAATTGATAGCCATCATATACCCAAGGATTTGCTCTTTTAATTAAGAAATTCCCCGATTTATGGCAATTTGTTCACAACCATCAAAAATAACAAAACTGTCGACTCTAAGGAAATGTTATGTTTTGCGAAATTTCTTTTGGATGAGTTCCATAAAGTATTAATTATATTTAGGCTAAACTAATAATAACCACTGAATTATCTAAATGTGTGAAGAAAAATTAGAATAAGTATATGTATTGCAAAACGAAAAAATTTTACCGCGGGGTTTAGTAAGCCCGCATGAAGTAAGTGTAGCTAAGAATGTCGCTTATTTGTCGCCATTTATTACTAATTGCCTAGCTTTTGGTTAAATCTCAAACTTTTTATGGAACCTAAATTAGCATAGATTCTTATACCGTGATATCAATTCATTTTTAATTAGTTTTGATTAATTTCCTAATTTTAAAAACCAACACAACGAATTTTATAATGATATAATGTAGTTTATGAGTCTAGATTTTGCAGGTTTGTTTAAAACAGTGCACGGGTTTTGTTGATAATTTCTTTCACTAAGTCATTAAGTAATAACTCGAATTAACAAAAAGCCCAATTTATTTTAATAATTTTTAAAAACATTCTCATTTATTCATTTTTAATCAAATCAAATTTCAATTAATCTTTAATGAAATTAGATATATTTTTTAACTAAGGACCTAAATCTAATTGAATTAAACTAGATGTCTATGAATTTTAACGATTGAAAAACAATCGTAATCTATTGTTTAACGAACTAAACTTGGTACATGCATTATACTTAGAATTCAATTTCCGTGTATTTTTCTTATGGATATTCAACATGTTTATTGCTTGTCACGTGATACAATAATTCGTCATTACGTTTTGTGTGAATTTAACTCGATTCGCCTTATACCATTGATCCTTCAAGAAAATACTGCATTCGATTCAATGCTCGAACATACTACTAAAAAAGTTCCAATTCGCTGAGTGCGATGAAAAGACACATGGTAAATATTAATTGTAGAAAAGGTTTGAACAAAAGCAAAAGCAATTCCATCAAGCATTATTATGCGTGCGTATTGAAGTGGATGCGAGGGACTGAGAGATGTGCGCGTGGCGCCGAAGGCGGGCGTCTGTCCTGTTCGTGCTACGTAATTATGATCATTTGTGTGAATGCCGAAAAGTTCGGTGATACTCACAGCACTTCTTTGTCGTCCTCGAGAACGGCGCGCAGCACGCGGCATTGCATGCAGCTCAGCGTTGCTGCGCATTTTGCGCATTATTATTGTTCATTGCACGAGGTGGGCCTCCCGCGTGAGAGTTTCTTCTTCTTCTCCTCACGCTGCTTGCTGCTGCTGCTGTTGCTGTACAGTTACCGCACGTTAAAGTTCGGACGCTTTCAAACTTTAATGCATTTCGGTGCGACGCATCGTGTCGTAGATTCGTTGTTTGAGCACTAATGACACACTCACCGTACGAAGACATTTGGACGATGATGATGACAGTGAAAAATCGGAGAAACAAAGCGCAAAGTATAGAGAGAGGATGAGAGAAGTTTTTCGGGGCAATGTCGAAATTATTACCTATAGCTTCGCTTCGAAGGGAGCACAAATGTCCAGCCGAACTGAAAATTAGAGGACATTGCGCCACGAGGAAAAACTTGACGTACCTGCTGTTTATTTTTACATTTTCACAAAGGAAATAATTCGATAGGAAATGAATTATTATTGTTTCGATAATTTACAAACTTTTCCCGCCCGCGCCAGTTGCGCTTGCGAAGAACAGCTTCTGAGCGAAATCGATCGTTAATCATAAGGAATCCTAGAGAATTGCGACATCTGACAATCTTCAGAGCTTGGGTATTATTTAATCTATCGTCATTATTAAATTTCCGCTTTTCAAGGTAGCACTGTATTTGCAAAAGCATCTGCTGCATAATCTGCAAAAACACTTGCGTGTTCCAGCCATTTACAGTGACATTTTGAAACGTCAAAAATCGAAGAACATACGCGAAATGCATAAAACCGGAAACGTATTTATTTTTTGTGTGTCATTTGGACAATGGTGAATTTAATTCTTTAAATGGAAATTAACGAAACTCATGTACTTAAATATAATTATGACTTAAGTAACAAGTTAAAAATTTATTCAGGATATTTTTTCAAGGATTTGCGGTATTTCTATAGGTGATTAGAAGTAATGAATAAACAGGATGCAGGACGATTCGATAAAACAATTGTGGATTGAAAGCAAACTGAAACTGCTCATTATCGAACAGCTCATCATCAATTGAGAATTGGAAAGAAAACTTAAATGATACATGAACATGTGTCCTTTGTTCACGTGGCTCAAGTATTGCGCACGAGACACACGCGTTCTCTCATCTAATAGCGCTAAATATCGACGTGAAAAACACGTGAGCAGCGCCCGTAATTTCTTAGAAATTGACATCAATTATAAAACGCTATAACTCGTGAATGGCGAGCTCTATGTAGATATCATGCGTCTGATGAGTTACTTAACGTTGTTCATTACTCAATAAGTTTTCGAAGGATTATAGACATCTTGAGTGCGTACCCGGAGATTGCCTGATTAAAATGCAATTGCTATCAATTACACCCGATGCAATTGTATTGTTCATCGCGAATAAATTCTTGTGGGTTGCGATGCGTGGGCAGGGGTAGCATTAGCAATACGAAGATAATTATTAGCATATCATATTAGGTTCTTAATTAATATGCTGCAAATCTTAAGAAGACGACCCATCTTGTTATGTTGAGTTGATTACCCGTACGTATAAATACTTTTTGATTGAAAATAATTACTCAAAGGATAAGACGAAGAACTACAAGTTGTTTATGAAGATGTCTCATGTTCTAAGAGAATAACTCAAAGGATAATAAAAGGATAATATTTTTATTGTTT
Source organism: Anaulacaspis nigra (assembly GCA_030264675.1). NCBI lineage: Eukaryota > Metazoa > Arthropoda > Insecta > Coleoptera > Staphylinidae > Anaulacaspis > Anaulacaspis nigra. The sequence goes on along the minus strand of JARJDV010000136.1, from coordinate 104,762 downwards.
CTTATAAAGGCTTAAACAGGAATTTTGTTTAAATTTTATTTTAGTTATCAAGCATTAAATTATCTTCTTGGTTGTTATTTATATTTGTTTACATCGTCAGTGATAGTTTCTTAATTAATATGCTGGAAATCTTAAGAAAATGATCCATCTTATTAAGTTGAGTTGATTACCCGTATGTATAAATACTTTTTGATTGATGGTAATTACTCAAAGGATAATACGAAGAATTACAACTTGTTTATGAAGATGTCACATCTTCTAAGAAAATAATTTAAAGAATAATAAAAGGATAATATTTTAATTATTTCTCATAAAGGCTTAAACAGGATTTGTGTTCAAATTTTATTTTAGTTATTAAGCATTAAACTATGTTCTTGGTTGGTATTTGAATTCGTTTACATCGTCAGTGATAGTTTCTTAATTAATATGCTGGAAATCTTAAGAAAATGATCCCTCTTATTAAGTTGAGTTGATTACCCGTATGCATAAATACTTTTCTATTCAGAATAATTACTCAAAGGATAATACAAAGAATTATACCTTGTTTATGAAGATGTCATCACATCTTCTACGAAAATAACTGAAAAGATATTTTTATTATTACTCACAAAGACCTAAACAGAATTTGTGTTCAAATTTTATTTTACTTATCAAGCATTAAACTCTCTTTTTGGTTGTTATTTGAATTTGTCCATATTGTCAGTGATAGTGTGTTAATTACTATGATGGAAGTCTTGAAAAACGACACATCTTGTTAAGTCAAGTTGATTAGCCGTTAGCATAAATACTTTTTCATTGAACGTAATTACTCAAAGGATAATACAAAGAATTACAACTTGTTTATAAAAATATCATATCTGATAAAAGAATAACGCAAAGGATAATAAAAGGATAATATTTTGACTATTATTCACAAAGCTTTAGATAGGATTTGTGTTCAAATTTAATTTAGATATCATGCATTAAACTGTCTTCTTAGTTTTTATTTAAATTTGTCCATATTATCAGCGATAATGATGAAATTATATAATAAAACGTTTTTATAATTTGGTAAGATAGTTGAATTGAACAGGATCAAAACAAATAAAGGATAAACATTCATAGAAATTTATTAATAGTTATTTTATCCTTTAAAACATCATGTTTTTACTCCTACTTTGACTTTATGTTCGGGCGTCCATCAACAAAAGGAAATACAACATATCATAACGTTTATGCTTTGAAATCATCGACAATCAAACGATAAGAACCGCCGCTGTCAATTAGCTGTCGCCTAATAACTATTAATAAACACGCGATCGTAGCGCTGACGTTTTGTTCTTTAGCTAGGCTTGCATTGTTCGATTCGCACGTGCATATCAACGTAATATTTTCATCAACGGATTGCTACCTGATCGTATGCATTATGCACGTACACCGAGTTCGTGCATGCGTGCAAAATGTATGAATATGTAAATGCTTTTTACGTTAATGACGCTCGCTGTTTTTTAATGAAATTTTATGAAAATCGCCAATAAATGAGGTCGTCTACTGCAAAAGAAAAATTCATTAAGCGAAATTATATCTAAACGTCAACAACAAACAGGACGATGATGAAGAAGTGAATTACTTTACAAAATGGGGGGCTAAATTCAATAGACTACCATTGTTTCGCATAATAATAACTATTACAACTATTGAATTATGCGATAATTACGTGCAATTGAATGCATGAATTTTTGCGTACTTCTTGGCGAATGAAATCGACAAATGAATACGAGCAATAGAAACGCAGTTGGGAAGTGCAAATGCGCATATAAAACACGCACACACAGTGAATGCATAAAGGCGAAAGCAGTCAAGCTAGGCGCTTGGAGATAAAGTCTGGAAAAATGGCGCCACTCCTTCGGCGCACGTAGCCAATGGGGAGAGCAAGTCGAACGGGTTAGAGATTATTAAGCCCGACTTGCAGGCTCGCTTTATTATAGGTTAGCATCGGTTTATAAATATGTATGATCTGTAAGAAACACGCTACATGCAGCCAACATACGTGTTCTGGCTAATAATTTCAACCATCGGCGCATAGGATCTCTCGCGCGACGACGCGCCGCGTACTCGCATTATTCCTTTTTCGTTTCGGGGGCCCATCCACACGCGCGGATAGCCGCGTTTCTTAGAACCGGCAAATGCATTGCAATGGTGGGTTCTCTCTTCGGGTTGCTCGCGCGCGCGAACACGAATCCAGCTGAGTCGAAATGATGTGCGCACGAAGGAAGTTGTGCACGACGATTTCCAATGCAATGCAATGCAATGCGGTGGTGCCTGGCACTCGAGGCGCACCATCGGGAACGTGAAATTCTAGAGCATATTCGCGTCGAGTGCGATTTGCGATTCGTTCGTAAAAGGAGGAAAAGGTGAAACACGGTTACCATCGTAATAACGCGTCCCGGTAACGAACGAGCGAAACATGCACGGCCAGGGAGGCACTTGCTTCAAAACTCATATACAGCGACATCTGGAATTATATCAATACCACTTAAATTCACCCTAGGATATTGACAAAACTAAAACCAAGAGAGATTTAATTACTTTGTGTAAGCAAAGATGAGATTTTGGCGATGATTTAATTGATTGGTGTTATTTTCGGAGAACATTCGGTATATACATTGTAAAAAGCATTAAAGCTGGGATAGGTTCGACTTGCCTGGCGCTGAGGAAAAAGTTCAACGGCAGGCTTTTCCCTCATTTCGCCCGCCTGCGCGGCGCTCGCTCTTGTTTTAATATCAAAAAGTCGCCGGTTTTACGATGAATGCATTCAGCGCTAAAAAGGCTTTCGTCTGGAATACGCTCCTTCCTCCTCGTTCCGCGCGCCGCTGCGTTTCCTTCGCCGAGTGCTCCTTTACTTGCTTCACTTGCTTCGCTTTACTGTTTCCATATTATTATTAAGTTGGACGTAAAACTATACTTAACAGTCATTTTCGCATAACAACGGTGCTTAATTTGTGCATACACAAGCACACCGTGTACGCTGCTATCAGGAAACAGGAATTTTATAAAAAGAAATATATAACTTGGAGCATGCGAAAGGTGTTGTTTACAAAAAAATGAAATAAGAATGTTTTTAAATGTTTCTTGTGCTACAAATCTAAACCAACAAATAATTATCTTCAATCGCATCTATCACAATCAACAGTTTATTATTAGCTCGTTAAGTATTAAAATAATTATGTTAATGAGTTATTAAATAAATATTTATATTGAGATTTAAAAATTCGATAAATTATTAAATTCTCAAGGTTTGGAACTGGTTGCGCCATCTACCAGAAGCGTGGCAAAGTAAGGATACCTACGTCGGTAATGCAGGTTTTACGAATTTCATCTTTATGGATTCGAACGAACGTGTTTTGCTAATTAATTAATGTATTTATTGTTATTACAGTTAATAAAAAAAAACGAATTTTCGTCGAATAACAAATCTTACAGAGATCTCAAGAAGTATACGGAAGATTCGAATCGCGTCACGGAAATGTATTTAGTACATAATACATATTTGAGGATAATTGTAATTACTGTTAAAATTGCTTTTTAAACATGGTATTTACACACTGGCACTTATAAATACCTGGATCAATGGCGTGGTGTTGACGCTTAATTGAAACATTTGCATCTGAAAACATTATTACATAATTCAGAGCCAACGTCGGGGAATACTTAAATCATTTCGATGCAGAGTTTCCACGGGACAATTAGTGTTTTCGTAAAGTAGTAATTGGTAATTGCCAGGGCTTGTTACACACTTGATTACAGCGTATCCCCTCGATTTCCGTGCAAACAAAGACAAGATTTGTAAACTACAATTAAAGACAAAAAATTATAACCTTAAAATATTTATTCTCAAGCAAATACAATCAAAGCATTTCGTTACAAATCAGTAAGGTGTAAACAAAATTAAGAATTATAACCTTAAAATATTTATTTGGAGGTGTTTTTGAAATGAAGTGAAATGTGTGAAGCAAGTAATATCAAAGCATCTCGTTACTAATCGGTGACCTGTAACCCACGTTAGTTTAGCTATTTTGTAAGATCGCAGCATGCAGTAGGATGAATGATTATTTCTAGCATGTGCATCGGAACGTTTTGTGGATGTTTCTTGGGAAGCAGACACCGCAAAACCTGCTGCTGATGGTGCTCGCACCAGTATAAACGCCGAAGCAAAAAGCTGCGCACCAGCGAATATATCACCTGGCCTGAAGCAACGTAATCATTACACTGTCTCACAGCGGAGATACATTACAAAAATCAAAACATATAATCATCCAAACCATATAATCGTTGCGAGTCAGAGTTCTCTATTTCTTCGATCCTATTCCTCTTTTTCATTTCACGGCGCGTCTGAAATGTTTAGACAGACCATCTGTACCTTCGAATTCTTCAGCCCGTCGTCGAGAGAAACGTTCCCAGACGAGCAATCGAATTGGAAAAAATTCCTTCGGTTAGCACTGCGCGCAGAACGAACGAGAAAACACACTCGAATGTAATTTTCAATTAACGAATGAGCATAATGGCCGCAACAGTTCTTGTTGCAAATGAACTACCTGCGTGTAGGTGCCAATGAATGCGTAGGTGGAACACAGGCGGACCTCTCGAGTGTCCAATAGATTTCGGCCAACAACAACAGCCGGTCCCGGGTGCGCTTCGTCAATAAATCATTATCACATGTGGAAAAAAAGCCAACGTGTTTGCCACCCACAACCAACGTCCATTGATATCTAATTGAAAACACAAACACCACAAACGATAAAGAACATGATGGTGGATAAAATGCATTAATCAACTGCGTATTTCGGAAATTCACGTTGACATTGCGCAGGGAAGCGAGTGAATGTAAGAAATGGAAATGATGTATGGCTTGGGTGTGGGGGGGTTGTAGGTGCTCCCGAAATAATATATTTTGACAAATTACTTCTTAACTATAACCCTCTAGAATGCAAGATAGCATTCAGTGTTCGTTGACGAAAGGGGTACGAGAATGGAGAGTGTAAGGGAAATACCGCAAAAAGCAGCTTTTTTGCCTTTTTATTTATTCAGTCGCATTGGAATATTACATTTATCATTCGTCTAAATGTGTCATACGTTTGCGTGTTTATAACATTATCAATACGTCTTTACTTCAGAGGACGTTTACCCCAAATATAGAGTGGAATTAGAAAGAAAATTTAAATAATAATTTGGTGAATAAGTCAAGTCTATCGTAAGTACAGTGTTAATATAATTTTTATTGTAAATTGCTAAGTGGTTTGAGTGAAAAGTAAGGAAAACAAACAAATTTATATAAAATGAAAACTTAATTATGAGTGTTCACCTTTATAATCGAAAAAGAAGTGAAATATCTTCTATATTTTCAATTATTATCAGTGATATTTTAGCTTTATTAATTGTAATTCTTATCCAAAATTAGAAACTGAAAGATGTTAATATTTTAGTGTCCACCTCAAATATTTTGAAAAACTTCCAATTAAATTTTAACATTTAATTATTAGTACTGATAATGTGGATAAATATTATTGTTTTAATACTCAGCCTATGGTAAGAGTAAAATAGTCAGAACTAAATAGAAATTGCACGTTTATGTCTGAAAATTTAGTGAGTTTGTGTTACGTCAAAAGCAAGTTTTGGACACAAATCAAGTGTGCTTTCATCCTACGCTTAGCAAAAGATTTTGTAACAAAGTGTTCTACTTGAGAAATAATAATACTTTCAATTCCATCATCGAAATCCTTAAATTATTCATAAAATTAATGAAGAGATCCTTTTTTGGAATTTCTACTTTGACTAAAAAAATGAGTAAATACTCATAAATCTTAAAATTGTCACAGATAATACACATTTATTTCGATAATTCTAAATAACATAGCGCTATTTTAATAACAGCTATTCTCTTAAAAATATTAAAAATTAAAAAGTTTAATTTCTTTATTACTTTCCAAAGGTTGCAAGCTACTTGGCAATAAAAAATTACATAACCGTTGGAAGGAGTCACTCACTTAGTTAACCAGTTTCTTGTGATAAACATCACTTTTTTCTTCTATTACGAGCTAAGTACCTAAGCTAACTATAATGCAAGTAAATCAGATAATAGCAGGCACTTTTATTGAGCGTATTATAATAAAAGTATCGAAAAGTTTCACACCTCCATCCATCTCTACGCATATCAAGCCACTCGGCGTTCATGGTGAGATGCCAAGCCTTGCCTGCTGGTCTATGTTGTAATATTAATTTAGTATCAAGCGCGTTTTACCTTTAACCACTATAAGTCATCTTTTGCGTGGCACATGCTTGTGTTTTTTTATAATGCATGCCACGCTATTGATGGACGGCGAAGACCCCGAAGACGATTTGTGGATGCGCGAGTTATTTATGGCCCTTTCGATACACAACCAACCAACGCATCCATCGATGTTATTCGAGCGGCGCATGATTAATATTAATGACATTTTTTAAATGCTCCACTTTTAATTTTCATGCTTTGCATGCCAAACAACATATTTCATTAGATGATTTATGGCCTTCTTGACTTGATCAATCGATAATCCTTTAGATTAACATTAAACAATTGCATTATTATTTAGAATATCTTAAAACAAGACGAGAACACAAGACTAGAAGTTGAGTGAGCGTTAGAGAGGGCGCTGTTTGATAAAAAAAATTGAGGTTTGAATCGTAATTTTAATTTAGTACACCTTTAACGATTTGTATGTGGACGAAATCATAAATCAAGGCGAGACTGACCCGTCAAAACCTGTATTTTACACATCACATACGCATGATGTAGTGTTATATCGCTGCCTTCCATCGTAATTACAATTTTCTTCGTTTCTGATTATTTTTTGTGTATCGTTTAATTCCACAAGCCATCCTCAAAACATCATTCGCATAAACAATAAACTAAAATGCAAACTACATTCTCAAAACTGTCAGTTATTTTAAGGACTATATTTGCAAAATGGAAATAATGTGGCAAAGAATTTATATTGAGATGATAAAGTATAAATTATAAAAACAATTAAGCACCTAATAAATTTAGAGATAACAACTAATGTTATTAAAATTTTAATGAAACAGTTTTAGCTAAAAATAATTCATAATTACCATATTAATATCGTAATTGCTACGTAAAAATAAGAAACATGTTTATTATTCATAACCATTAATTTATTACCCACGCATAAACATAAATTGTGAACATTAAATATCAATATGGAAATCGTTAGATAATGTGTGTTACACGTAATGGCTGTAACAGAAATTTTACGTTTTCGGGAAATAATTAACTCATTAGGCATATTTCCTCTTGTTAAATAAATTTAAATTAGTTTGCATTGCTAACAAGTGAGATTAATAACAGTATTTTACAAAATTTAATTAAACATCTAGAAAATTCAGGATAATTATCATATATCTAATAATTAACAACATGATTTCAAATTATTTAAATTATTAAATTAGTTTCTTGCAAACACTTCTTTGAGGATAAAATTTCATTCGGTGAAATGTTCGTAAAGGATAATAGTATCATAATAATAGCAATTTGCTTTTATCCTTATTTTGAAATTCAATATCAATTGAATTGAATCCTTTTTGTTAATTTGAATCATTGAAACGGGTTATTTAAATTATTAAAATGTTAAAACTTTATCTTTAAAGAGAAAACTCTGTTTAAAAGATAGTATTTAAAGGATAATATTATTAAGATTTTTGGAATACAATAATCAATTTCGGAGTTTGAAATGTTCTTAGAGGATAATAATATTAATTAAAATTGCAATTTGTATTTATCTCTATTTTGAAATTAATTAATAATACAACCTCCAACGATTCGAGTTTAATTCATTTTGTGTGTAAGAAATTGGGATTTTAATAGTTGAATCAAGTTGTTTAAATTATTAAAATGAAAATTTGGAAGTTTTATCCTTGTACTTAAAGGATAATATACTTAGGATATTTAGCAATGAAATAATCTTTCAGTGAAATATACATAATAATTTTAATTATATGAGCAATATGACTTTATACTCATTTTGAAATTATTTAGCAACACAACCTTCAGCGATTACGAATTGAATACGTATTGTTGGTAAGAAAATGAAATTTGAATAATTGAAGAATATTGTTGGAAGCTACAAGGACAGTTTGCGTTGATGTATTTCACTCGTGTACGATGTGAACAAAGAGTGCGCGGTTGCGTTTACTGACTGTTTGTCCGTACGTACATAGTTGCAAGCAAATAATAACAAAATAAAAAGTGGTACTTTCTCACAAAAGTCGGAAAGGCAGCGCGCATGTTGTGTGGCGGCGTGTTCGAGATGCACGTGTGTATGGGTCGTCGGGGCTTCATGATTCCTAGAAAACTGACATACTGAGCGAAGAAAAATGGTCAAACACGTTACCAGGATAAGCACGCGATGGTACATTCACGGCCGCAGCGGTGCACGAACGCGCCGTCGACATTCAGTCACGATATATCTTTTTCCACCACATTCAACAACATTCCCAAACACACAACGCATGGCCGGCTGCCATGCTAATAGCGAAACAACAACAGCAACAACAGCAGTCCGTTTGCTGCTTGTCGGTTTCGAAACGAACGAACGAACGAACAGCCGCCTTGGTGCTTGAGCGAGAACGCGATGTGAGAATTGTACATTTCGGCGCGGTGGACATGCACGAACACCAAATAAAAACAACACGCTGGAAAAAAGTCGAGTATTTTTGTTGCTGGGAACTGAATCGAAATGAACGAGCGCTAAAAACACGCGTTTTACGTCACTGAAGAAAACAACACCACGGCAAAAACGACATTCCTGGAAATCTGCATAAAATCATTAATTCCTTCAAGGGTTATTCATAATATAACTCAAACCTTAAATTATCCTTTGCAAATGTCATCAGATCATTTAAATAATTTCATAACACCTATTATAAAATCATTTCTTAGTTTTAAGGCAATTAGGGATAATTTCATTAACACATCTTTACCCAATATCTTTAAGGGTTGTTGAAGCTAGAAATCTTAATAATTCGCTAAATTTTGAACATTTTCTTAAGGAGTTTTAATCAACTATTTAAGGGTGAAGGATCATTTCTCATGGATGATTAATAAAGCAATCATAAACTCGTTTAAGGGTTGTTACTAATTTTAAAACTAATATTTCATAATGAACTGAACTCATTTAAGGGTTAATTATTGAATTATCCTTTGTGTTTAATCTTATATTTTTGGGGTAGTTTTCATGATAAGAAAACTCAAATTATTTCTTAAATTTATCATCAGATATTTTATTATTTGTATAATTTGTGGTTTTAACAATTGAAAATAAGAATAAAAAGTTGTAAGTTGAGTTGGCATGCAGTTTGAAAAGTGGAAAACAAAATGGAAACAAATTTACGAGTTGAAATACGAGGCGAAGCGTGTGGGTGTTTTGTTTCCAAGATAAAACACATGAACGCTGAAGCCGTCCAATATATTATTTGTCTCTGATGGCAGCAACAGCAGCAGCAGCAGCAAAGGCAGCTTGGCGTTGGCTTTGTTCTGGGTTTGCGCGTTTTGTTTCCATGGTTGATTGCTTCGTGCGGAGCTAAGTCACTCTGTCCGTGTGCTTATTGCATTGGCGGCTTAAGGCACATTATCCACCTTGACCAATGATGACTGAAACAAGCCCACTCAGGCACACCCATTATTCTCTTCTTCGCATGCAACTGCATTGCCATATTATCATTAAAAATACATCAAGCAGCCGACATCAAACGGCATGAAAAACGCATCAACATAATAAATTCCTGCGCACTGCTACGCTTACAGATGATACATTATCAAAACGGATTGATGCTGTTTGTTCCTTCGTCCAAGGTAGACCAGCTTCACGCTCAAGATAAATTAATGAAAATTAACATTATTTATCATTAACGCAAAGAATTAATTACTGATCTAAAATGCATAATACTATGTACTTGATCTAATTGCCAATGAATTCGTTAAGTGATATTAAACTAGCATAAGTTTCAAGAATAACCTAAAATTTGATCAGAAACTCGGTAATTGTCCACTTACCAATCCTATTTGGTTAGGTAATTATTATTCTTTAAGAGCAAAAGCAAGTAAATAAAACCAATATTAAAAAGTGATAAAAAGTTGATCAAACTATCTGAATTACTTAATACATTACCCTAAAACTTCAGTTACTTAAGGGTACCTAAACTATTTATTAAATGTATTTTGGTATTTTTAAAAGTAATAATTTATTTTTTAAACAATAAAGAAATTTATTGACTTATAAGTATTATTTCAAAGCATGAAATGTTTAAATTCCAAAATTGTCATGATAATTTAATTATAAAATGATCTAAATCGAGTTTAACAAGAGAATTCAGATCTAAAAAAATTGGATTAATATAAAACTGCATCTTATGATCCAAACATAAGACATTATAAAGTCAATAGATCATTTGTGAATGCGTCATATAACTAGCCTTAATATTATAAGAATCAATAATTTATCTATACTCTTTTAGAACTTAATATTTCATGAACAAATCGGATAACACTGAATAAATATTTATTATCTTATAAATTTAGTGTGCATCTTATTGTTAGGTGCGTGTTAGAGTCCTGAAAATACAGTAAAGCTTTAAATAATTATCTCAAATAATATAACATTAAAAGTTTAAAGATTTTATGTGAAAAAAATGAGCATTTAAATAATGTTTTTATTGCATATGAAAATGCTAAGTGAAAAAGATTTAAAGAAGCAATATTGAAACCGAGAATTACAGCAAAGAGAATTATAATGATTAGGAGCATTAATTAGGGTCGTTGCCGCCACGTCCAGTAAGAGCGGGTTCTAATTATTTATAACGTTCACTTATGGTGCATTCCTGCACACGGCCCCGTTTAGTTTAGTGCGCACTGCGTTCTGGCTTTCATAGAATGCTATGGAATAGATGCGTGTCGGGGAAATTGTTCGAAACTGATATATTCATTAATTCAACGCGAACGCCAGCCTGAGCAATACAAGCAAATCAACTGACCGCAGTTGAATTTGAATACGCATAAGTAATCCTTGAATTCCGCTCCGATTGATAATGACTTCAAAGTGTTACAATGCACACACGAGTATTGGTTTCAATACGACAATCTATGTCGTTCAAATCCACATACTTACTCATTAAACTATTATTTTTGTGACCATATTGTTATACATTATCAGAACATGTATTTGTAAATAATATTTACAATGTAGTTCTATCGATAAAATCGATATTTGCCTATAATTAATATCAATAAAATTATGCACGAGGCATGTGCTAATTAGATCAATAATAATTAATTCATATCGATCATGAAATACATAGTTAACTAATTGAAAATATTAATTTTTACGCTTTTTACAGTCTAAAAGACAAGAATTGTCACATAAACTCTTAAAATAATTAAAATTCGTGTTAAATTCTAAAATTTACAGATACTTTTTGTCATTTACGTCTATTTAAAAGTAAATAGGTATTTAACTGAAACATATTATTAATTTTTCACTTTTAACTATATCTGACTTTTGAAGGACTTGATAAAACCTCAATAATTTAATTTTATTACTGTCGTAGTTTAAATATTGTGTCACAAATTTTATAATTATCATTTAGTTTATCTCTTGCAAACTAATAAAAAAATAGTCTAACTACACATGATTTGCAATAATACCAAAACAGCTTCTTGAAATTTAAAATTTCAAAAATGATATGTGTAATATATTACAAGCTTTTATAACTCGCTGTCAAAAAGAAATGATGAAGGTTTGAACCCATACTTTTTTCCACGTTACTTCTCTCAGTTTTTACTCCTTAAAATCATTATTTGCTAACCAAATTCAATATCCTTCGTGTAAATTCAACTACAATATGTAAATAAAGGTTAAAATTTTGGTAGGGAGTTAACGGCAAATAAATAGAATAATTAGATTTTACTGCATTATTTATTCTGAAATTTTCTCACATCATTTTTAATTAACTGAACATACAAAAATCTTTTTCATTTGTCGACAATCACTATTGCTTATAACATCTTAAACCATATTAATTTATATTGATCTGACATATAGAAAGTAATTATAACAGTAGATTTTCATAAAACGTGTTTTAGCCTTAAAAAAACAGCAAGTGAGATGCGTACGTGTCTTCGACATGCGCCTCCTGCTGCCCTTCGGCGGCAATGAATAAACATTAAAATATGCTAGAACGATAAAAACGCATTTCGCATCTAATGAATATTAAAAAGTCTAAGGGATCGCTTATCGCGCGCTGCTGATCGGCTGGATACACATAAATATTATTTATTACCGTTTGCTTCTTGCTCCTTGCGCGCGCTCGTCCGTCGTTCAACGGCGACACACGTTGGACACGGCGAGCGTAAAGTTGCAAACGAATAAACAAGTCGAAGCGCACGATTGGTTCGCGTATTTACATTCGGTCATTAATTACGCTTTTGACATATATGCCGCATACGCAATTTGTCCGCCGTTTTTTCGCATCATTTTTCACCGCATCATCATTTTGGGTGGTCGACCCCCTCATCTGGTCGGAGCGGCGTACGAATTTAATCACATTCGCTATACGTACACACTTTGTTTGCGATGGGGGAGCGCGCGCGTTTGGGGGCGGTTGACTGCAGCCAGGAAAAGGAACCACTGTCGTGGGAGGTACAATTTCCGGCGTTCAGCGGAAAAAGGCGAAGGTAAATGCACTAGCGTTGGTTTTGCGCGCGGAAATGCCGCATGCGGGGGGGAAACAAACTGACTTTTTGCATGATATTCGCCCATCACGACGCCCAACGAATCGAAGGAGTGCGAGCGTTTTGTTGCCTTCTGCACGTATATAAACTATGAATGCTGTTCGTTTGATTTCCGTACGGGCTTAACCTAAAAGCCGTATCACTTGCGGTTATTTTTCCACAAATCTGCATTATTCATATAATTACAATTGTACTATAAATAAATACACATAATGCAGGTTTTTCACGCTAAATTGTAGGTTAAATTAAGGAAAAACAAATTTCTCTCACGAAAAGACAAGTTTCTGAAAAATTGATTCATTGTTTAATTACATATGGCTTAATTACTATTACGTGAATTAAATTTGGGGAAAAAGTCATGAAAATTTCCAAAATATTTTAGTTTTATCAGAAGCCTTAGAAAAATAAGAAAATAGATAAAAATCTAGAAAAAAGATTGATTAGTTAGAAAACTATGATTTACTTAGTATTAAGTGAGTTTAAAGTTGAGAAAAGTTAATGAAAATATTGAAAATATTTCAACTTTATCAGAAATTTTGGAAAATCAAGAAAATTCAGAAAAAGTATCGAGAAAAACGACTCATTACTTAATTACCTTTGAGTTAAATACTGTCAAGTGACCTTAAAACTCAGAAAAGTGGAAAAAAATTGCAAAATAATTAAATGTCATAAAAATTATGAAAAATCAATGGAAATTTCTGAAAACTTGAAATTACTTCTTAATTTTGTATATCAAAATTAAAATAATAATTGAAAGTTCTAGGTTTTATTAGATTCAATCAAAAAGTCCTTAGAAAATTAATAAAACTTAAGTCATCTATGAAATATTTGTTCTTATATAACCAACGTCAATTTAAGATTAAATCAAGAGACTTAAGTAACTTGAAATGACTTGAGAGTTGAAATTATAGCTCAATTAATAGGCAATGATTATAAAATTTAAATGGTTGCAAAAAAAGTTGCACAAGCTCGGCTATTTAACATGACGGTGTAACAATTTATGTTCAAAAGCATAATAAATACGCTTAATTTATGTTTGCTTTGCGCGTAAATATTATATTATTATTTTCAATTAAGTGAGGCACTTGCTCGTTTAATAGAATAATTTTTGGTTGTCATGACGATTAAATTCGATAAGTTAATAATACTAATAGTATCGCATTATTTGTAACTACATGTAATTTATTCCAATTTGCACTAAATTAAACTACGATGTTGGTGTTATAATAACTAATGAGTTGAATGATACGTGTACTTATTTAACTAATGCGTATATTACGGCAAAAATACTAATAACTATCCCGTGTTCTGAAAAGGGCTTAACAGGTGAATTCGGAAAATGTGTGCGTTTGATGTAGAAATTCAAAACAACCTTGAAGGCATCAATCAATCAGTCAGGAATCTTTGAGTTGCCGAGCCGAAAAAAGGGCGCATTGGGCAAAATAGGCACGGTACTTTGCATTTGTTTGTGTGTGTGTATGAGTGTGTTTCCGGCAGAATAACAAAAGAAGCAGCAAAAAGACAAAGAGCACGCGAACGTCTTCGTCCGCGACGACGAACACCTCGCTTATAATAACATACGGCGCGGCTCGCTGCGAGGAGACGCAGCAAAGTAATAATTATCCGTCTGCGCGCGGAGGGCAGCTCGAGGCCCCGAAGACTGCACTGGCGGGCCGCTACTCTGTTATTTCAGATCCAAATTTGTATTTTCCTCGGCCACGGCGCATTTGCCAGCGATGTCGGCGCCGCGTTTCGCCACGTAACGACCGCATGCAACTGCACTTCTTTCGATTACGCGCCAAACGCACATTCGGCAAAGACATCGCCGCGTTACGACCCATTATTTTTTGTCTCTTCGGATGCGTGTCTGCTGATCTTCGCTTAATGATCATAATCACTATGATATTTTCCTTACTTTCGGCGTTATGTAATTTTCAACCGAAAATCTCTACATTTTTCTCCTAAATAATATTTCTTCCGAACTGCTAAAGACGACCAAACATTTCGTCGTTATACTCGAAAGATGTTTATGCCTAGATTGGAAATAGTTCAAAAGGTGACAATTTTATAATTTCATCATTACCTCTCGGCGGATATAACGACGAAAACATAGAAAAAATAATGAAATTGTTGGGTAATAAAATTAGGTTCTTATATACGAAATTAGTGACCGTTATAACCGAAATATTCTTTTGAGGATATTTCAGAAGGTGACATTTTTGTGGTTTCATCATTATATCCTCTCGGGCGGATATAACGACGAAAACACAAAAATTTTAATAAAATTGTTGGGTAAATAAAATATGTTCTTACATACGAAATTAGCAACCGTTATAACCCAAATAATCTTTTTATTATATTCCAGAAGGTGACATTTTTGTGGTTTCATCATTATATCCTCTCGGGCGGATATAACGACGAAAACACAAAAATAACAATGAAATTGTAGACCATTCAAATCGATCGTTACATACGAAAATAGTGTCCGTTATAACTGAATGATTCTAATCCAAAAATTTAATTTTTGGTAATATTTGAGAAATTGACATTTTTGTGGTTTCATCATTATATCCTCCAGATCGGATATAACGACGAAAACACAAAAATTTTAATTAAATCGTTAAGATATCAATAGCGGTCGTTATATACGAAATTATCATTACAATCAAAGTAATAGTTAAGCCACTACTATAAACAAAGTAAAATTTACCGTAGTACTTTAAGTATTTTTTGATGACTTAAGCCGAAAAAATAAGAAATCTACTTTGAGCATTTCTTTATCTTAAAAGCGAGTGAATTACACGAAAACTAAAGGATAATAAGCACATAGAAGCATAGCATCAATTATTAGGAAGCAACAATTAAAAACTACTCATTAATAACGGCAGCATACGCATTATCGCATCAGGAAAAAATTCGCCCGTGTAAACCCCTTCGGTACTGTTACGGAACGAACAATTAAAAAATTAAACACCCATCTCTCATCAATTTATGAAGCTTCCCAGCTTAGCGGGAATCCGAGGCGAAATCTATTTAAGTAGTTATTAGTAAAGTATCCATGGCGCGGCTGCATCCCTCACGACGCAGTGCTCTTATCGCGAGCGGTAGCATTTTTTTATGAGCGCGCAAGCCGGTAATTAAGCGCAAAGGATTCACTAACTAATAAATGGTTCAGCGCAGCATGCACCGGGGGCGCCACGCTTAGACACTGCTTCTCGCCGCACACAACACACGCCCAGCCAACACACACAGATGAGTGCAGATTAAACGTGTGTGCACGCTTTGCTTGTTTTTTTGGCGCCATCTGCCTGCGACTCACAATTATCATTTGAATTTCCACTCTCTCGGACGACGTTAATCTCTTCTTCACCGTGCAGCTCTCTTACGAAAGTACTAATCACACTCACAATTAACCTCAACTTCGTTGCGTACACTATGCACACGTGCGCAGCACATCACATCCCGAATATTGTGTTATTGCCATTGTTGATTTGTTATTGTTTTTGGCAGAGTCTAGGAAAAAGTTTGCGCTGGCTTGGACAAGAAGCATTGTTGACGTAGCAGACGTTGGGGACTAACTAAAGCAAGCCTGCTAAACATGCTCCCAGAGTAATTTGTGACGAAATAAGGGGAAAATTATAAAATTACATTGCTCGCTTAACTTACACGTTTCTCATACACACACACACACACGGGCGATGCGCCGCGATGGCGCGATACGCGAGTTTCTGTGTGTATCAAGCCATAAACGATGGTCGGCGGCACGTACGTGCTCATTATTATTTGTGGCTTGTGTTCCTCGCCTGGAAAAGGACTGTCTTAGATTCCTATTCATCGCGACGGACGAAGACAGTATGATGATAGCGCGCAATTTGCAAGCGATTTAATTGTATTATCAGTTGGATCGGAATATCATGAACAATTTCAATATGGCTCGTTAATATTCATGATCCTTTATGGGGTTGCGATTATTGAAAAAACACGAAAACTGTTTTATTGTAATATTGTTGAAGAATATTGAGTGTAAAGTAAGAACAACAAATTTCAGAGTGAATAATGCAGAAAAAACAAAATTATTGGTATGTATAGCGCAGTTTTCGTATGGAAAATATGCTAAACTTGCAACTTTAAACGTGATTATCTCGAAAACAAAAAAAAATCGTATTTGCAATTTTGTTAACAAGAATTACTCAAAAACTATTGATCCCATTAACACGAAATTTTCACCGATTATTTGTGATGAGACGAGGTAGTAGGTGCATGCAATATTTTAAATTTGCTTGTAAAATACTTATTTTAAAGAATAAATTCATAGAAAAACTAAGATGAAAATTAAAAGTTTGTATTCAAACCTATACTATTTTTTTCTCAACACGAGTTTTAATAAATCCTTTTGGCAATGAGGAAGTAAATTAATATATTAATTGAATCTTTTTGAAATTTTGAATTAGGATGAACCGTTTTCGAATAATAGTAACAAATCTACAACGTGTTTTGAAAAACCATGCTTCGGAAAATCTCGTGTAATTCCGCCATTTTTAAATAATTTTTAAATAAAAAAATGTACTAAATAGATAAGGAGATATACAAAAAGATAGTGATAAAATATTTGAAAAAATACTCATAAAACATTCTGGAAATAATTTAGAAATTTCCTCATTTTTACTTACTCAAGTCGTCAGTGATTTAAGATTAAATTTAAACATACTTAAAATAACTTATACTTAAAATATGTCTTGTAATATTTATTGTAAAAATTAGCAAAGGAATTTAATTATGTTATTAAGGGATAAGGGTGGTTTAAAATTTCATATGCTAAGGGTAACCTCCCTTCGGCTTTTTGCAATGTATTAATTCTTAATGGTTGCAAGTGGAAAGCAAATATTTTTAATTAGAGTTGTTGCTAAACATATTGAATAAGTTAGTTATGCAAGCCGTAATGACATTTAATGACTACATTTAACGACAATTAACATTACATCCAGTTTTATTTTATTCAAATTGGTCCAATTAATTCAACAATCAGAAAGAGTCAGTCACCTCTTTTTATTCCAATTAGTTTAAAACATTCAACGCTACCGGGAAAAACGAATGGTAAATAAGGGTTGCTGCTCGTGAATATGCACGACAGGAACATTGTATTTGAGCGGGGCAGTTCGATTCTTCCTGGAATTTGTTGGACGCGAACGCATTTGCCTCTGCGATCAATGCATATGTAAAAACAATAAATTCTCAGCTTTATTATCATCTCTCGGTGATTAAACAAATGTCCGCATTTCACATCATCGCATCGCTCGTCTAATAACAAATAATTTTTAATAACAATATGTCATTTGGCAACGTGGGGAAACGTGTAATTTTTCGTTTAGTTTAGCCGATTTCATTAAGGCAAACGAGGGTTGGAGAGGCATTCGCTTAGAGCGTGTGTGCATTTCATGAATAGTTTACCGTAGTAGGCTGTCGTAACACAAAAGCGATGCATATGTTTTCCGGGAAGTGTGACGGCGGCGTTCGCAAGGCGGCGGCTACTGATTACGATTCGATTCGAATCGAGCTCGAGACGCGCGATTGGCGAGCGCACAATTTGTTTAATATGAGAGCGCGTGCATAAAGTATTAAGAACTTATTGGAATTGATTGGGTGTTGGTTGAAGAGTTCATATATTGTTCGATGTTCAAATACGCTGCGATACGTTGTGGAAATTGTTTGTCTTCAATTATTCACAAACTAATCACAATAATTGCATGACTACGGGAGAACATTTCATAAACATTAATTGCGAATCTTTAAAGTACCTACTTTGGGAGTTGGTGGGGTATGTTGAGCAATTGATAAACATCTTTCTTTTGGATTCATAGAGAATAACAATAAAAATTAGTGGTTAGTGGAGAATTAATTATTAGTGAAGATTAATCCTGTAATAACAATTCTTAAGTCTACTTCTGCTTAATTTTTAGATATTATTTAAGGAAAACAAGACAAATTCCCTAAAAAATAAAAATTATCGTGGAGTTACTGATAGTATATTTCTAATTCATTCATTTTATCATCCAATTTGCTCTTTCTTCTTAGTCAATTCAGCATATTTTCAAGCTCTGTAACCGAGAAATCTAAACATTTTCAAATTTTCCAAAATTAAATTTATCTTGATCTATGATAACTTATTAGTTTATAGTCTCTTCAAATGTGTGTTCGTTGATCTTCACTTGCAGATCATAATTTCTGAAATATTTTCCCTATTTTCGCCGTAACGTGTCTACTTTTTGAAATGTCTACTTTTCTTCATAAATGCTGGAAACAAAGACAATTTTGTCTTTTTAACCGGAAGTTCCCTTGTTTAGAATATTGGAGAAGGTGACATTTTTGTGGTTTCATCATTATATCCTTTGAGGCGGATATAACGACGAAAACACAAAAATTTTAATAAACTTGTCAGGCCAATAAAATAAGTCAGTAAATTTGAAATTAGCGTTAGAATCAAAGTCACAGTTGCTGCATAATTAACCGAATGTATAGTTATCGAAAAGAAATTTATTGTAGTAAGTACATTCAGTATTTTGTGATGACTTACCCCAAGAAAATAATAAATTTATTTTAAACCTGTGCCACTTTAAACAATAATATTTTATTTCAGTTGAAATGAAAAATTGCGTTTTTTTATTTACCCCTAATCATCTCTATTTTATCATATAGGTATATAACTATAGGCATTATAAAAATAATTTGGGGATGTTTCAAAATTTTAAAATTACAAAACTTATTTTAGTACTTATCTTACTTATCTATTTTTAAAAATAAGCAACAAAAATATATTTCTTGTATAAAATTATACACTTGTTTAACATTTTTAAGATGAAATTACACCAAACGAAAAAGCGTCACGTCGTAATATTCAAATTACAGGATGCATTCGCGTTGTCGCCCCCTTGCTCGATATTAAAATTTGACCGGAATTTTGCAGCGTCGTTGGATAATTTCATAATTATATTTAATATCATGAGTGATCAGTTTTTCCGCTGTCTTTTTTCGTTTGCCAATGAGAAGTGTACCAGTTTTGCATATGGTGATCGGCGGAGAAATAGCAATCATCGATGAACTGACCAAGCTGATCATGTTAATTTTTATGTAATTCATATTATTATAATGCGCAAGCGCACCCAGGGAAAATATGGCAGGATAGAGGAAATTGGTTCAGAATTATAATTTCCTTTAATGGCTGTGGAATTTTTTCATTACATTTTCAATTTTTGCAAGCAGCCTTTTACTCTCTCGTCGTTGACAATTATGATAATCATCGGGAGAAAATACAATCTAATGATTAGGATAATAAGAAATCTGAAAATTTCGTCGATATTTTATTTTCGTAACTTTTTTTCTTCTTGTTACAATGCTGCCAGTGGAGATGAACGAACATTGGTAAAAATTCTAGCCAGCAGCTGAGGATGTGTACGAAGCAGTACGTACGTACGTATACAAGCAAAAGCACGAAAGCTAAAAAATTCCCCGTCGGCAATGCAACACAACAAGAACTACGGCAGCAACAAACGCGTTCCTCCTCGTTCGTTCGTTTCTCGGCTTTGACCGTTGCGTAGCACACTAATTTCTTATTCCTCTCATATTCATACGAATAGTACGTTTGTTCAGTTGCCAGCGCCTTCCTCCCGGTCGTGAATCTTTTTTATGGCATGTGATAGCATGCATCCTAGCTTGCTCGCTGGGTTCCTCCTCCTTCTTCGGCGACTTTGGCTTGTTGGATCGACTCGCATGCAAACCTCGCGCACATGTATAAAGTTATTGCTTTGATAAACGACGACTATTGCTGCTTTGTGCGAATGCCATCGTCGCACGTGTATTTATTGAGCCTGCAAACAACTGAAATCAGATGGTAGACTCGTTGTTGTTGTTCTTTGTCTTCTTCTTCTCTTATGCACAAGCAACCATGCCATAGCATTGGATTTCACAAGACTGCATCTTCTCGCGCTGTCTTTCGGTTCATCTTTAACGTTCATCTTAATCATTGTAATTTTAAATATATAATTATAAGTTTCCCTCGAGTTTCTTTATATTATCCATGCTACTGTTTCTCTTCACCATCACATACTTACTTGATTTCCAGCTGTATAAAAAACCAAAACCAAGACTTTTTACACAATGGAAAATACGTGTAAAGGAAGAATCGTATAAGTTCGCAAAAATTTCGTATAAACTCGCAAAAGAAGTAAAAGTTCGTTTATATTCGTAGAAATTTTCGGTAATGTTCGGTCAAGTTTATCTTTTATATCGGCTTTTGATAACCAAACAGGCGATATTTATAATTAATGTCACCCTTATTTAAATATAAATTGGCGGTTTTGTTTTAAAGAAGAAGAAGAAAGTAATTTTCCATTTATAATTTTCGTGATTCCCAGATTATTCCAACAACTTATACGATACATTTACAGACGATTTAGTGAGGCGATGAAATTTAATTTTTGGATAAGTGACAACAACACACCATAAGACGCACGCTAAATTTGAATCCTTTTTTTGGTGCGCCTTACATTAAGAATAAAGAATTGTAAGATTTGAAATAATTTGTGGGTCAATCACGTCTGACGTAAATTTTGTACTCAAATCAAGTCTACACTAAACAATTATTTTCATATTTGTAAATATGAAAATAGTTGTCGCGAAATAAGTTTACTCTTATAAATAGTTTGTAGCCGAATGGCTACTTAGTTATTCGTAAACATGCGTGGTTAATCCTGATTCTAAATTGCGTTTTACGTGTGGGACGACGTCGTTTGAATGCTGAACAGAGTTTGAACTTGAATGGATGTGTGCTAATGCGGAGCACGGCGAGCGGCAAGGAGGCACGAACAAAAATAGTAAATTAGAATTTCAATTGCCCGCAGTCATCGATTTCAGCTTTGCATTAAATATCCCCTTATCTCCAATCATGTGTATTTCGTATTCATACTCGGGTTCCGCTTCTTGTACGGACTCGCTTTATAAGTACGCGCTGCGCTGCGCTAACTGTTTGCAAGACAAAAACTACTGCATTTTAACGCACCATAAAGAAAGCAATATCTCATTTATTTTTAAGGCTTACTTTTATGTTTATTTTTTCTATTCAATCTTCATGATGTGAAAAATATGCAAAAAATATTCATACTTGCCATAAAAACACTTTTAAATCTTAAAGTGTTTTTCTTATCACAAAATACAAAAATAACATGCGTATTATCTATTATTAGAATATCTATTAAAATCATATTTTAATTGTATTATTATTTTATCAGTTGGGATAATTCATAAAACTAGTTCAATCTTTCTTTGACGCAATTTTCTTAATGTGAACAAATATGTAATAAAATATTTCTAAATGCCTTAAGAAACAATTTAATCTTAAAGTATTTTTCTTATCACAAAATCCAACAATTATTATATGCGTATTATGAATTAGATTATTAATTCATATTTTAATTGCTATATTATTTTATCAATTCGGGTGATTAATTAATAAAGTTAAAGCCTTCTTTGATGCTTTTTTCATTATGAAAAATGTGCCAAATATATTACCAAATATATTCATAATTCTGAATTAAAATTGTTGTTCTTGTGGCTAAAATCAAAAATTACATACTCCTTATCAATTAATTATTATCATATTATTCATTTGGGTTATCTAAATGACAATTCAATTATTTTTGTTAGCTTCTTGCTTCAGTTTACATGGTATCAAAAATATTCAACAAATTTTCCCATTATTTACCACTTTAAATCCTCAAATCTTGTATCTAAAAGCATTTTGCTCATAACATAAACAAGAAAATCCATGGAATTTACTGAATTCATTACTCTCTTTTAAAATGCATTGGTTATTTCATCTTTCTTATTAATTCAACTCAATAATTCCTTGTTTAAATGTTTTTATTTACATAATATTTTTTTTATTTAATTTACCAATTATTGTCTTTACCTCAAGTCAAATATTTTTTAGTATTAATTTCATTAGCTTGAAATTCTTACTCATTTAGTTCTTTATTCAATTCCATTCGCCGTTGTTGTCATTGCTATGCGAGTTAATTTAATAGACATCATTTCAGTTGATTGCATGTCCTGTCTTTCCTTATTTTTGCCGTGTGACACAGTGTGACAGCTCTTATTTGTATCCATTAAATTCTATTAATTTCGTTACTTCACTCACATTTCTGCGCTCAGCACATGTTCGAAATATCTTTATTGAGCGCCCGTCATTCTTTGACCTTTGCAAAGACAACATAGAAGCTGACTTGACTTGCGATATTATTTCGTGGCTGGCAACCGTAAAGCCGCAGGAATTTTGGGACTCTTTCGTTCGTTTTTGACACGGCAGTTTGTTGCGTGTGCCGCCCATACCTTGGGCGAATTGTGGCAGACGGGTAGTGCCGGCCATCTTATCGTTTTACCCTTGGGCATAAACAACCGGTCTTAACGCACGCATACACACAATGCTAACTAACTAACGAACAGCAGGCGAAATGATGAAAAGTCAAGAAACTCGGCTACCAACGCCACCGTTTTCGATTCACACTCTACGCAACATTACATTACACACACGATAATAATAATCGTCGATTCGTTGATTGTTTAATCATTTTTAATTCGTATCTATGCACCCACATGCGTTAATCGGTCACCTCAAGGCTTTCTTTCTTTCACTTCTCCTTTAGCGCGATAATAATAATCCAATCATTGAACAATGTAGTGTAATTGAACAACATAAATTTCCACTGGCGCTGCAGTGATGAATAATGAGACAAAACAATATAAAACTTATTGGAATTATTTACCTGAGGAAATACCTTTTTGAGACGATTGTTTAGGTGTTGGCGTACTCTGCGCTCTTTTCTTAACTTAATATGAGCACTTATAAAGCTGGAAAAAAGCTGTTCGGACCTAATCCGTCGTTGTGTTCATGAAACTCTTCGAGCCGCGAACGCACAAGAATGGTTTGATACAAAACAAGGCGCCTCCAGCCATCAAGCAGTTAAAATATATTTTCCAAAGCAGCTAAAATACGTTCTTCGTTCAAGCACTTTTAATGCTTCGCTTAATGTTACCTCAATGATAAATCATGTTCGATTTATTTTGATTTGCAATTCACCTCAATCATTCCCATCGAACAGTGGTACTAAAATGTGCGTAATTCGATAATCTCGTCTCTTAGCCATTACTTAACTAACTAGTTTAGCATGAAATATGAAGAACATGTAAAAATCCGTGTAAATTTCATGTTCTCATCACATTCAAACAATTCATTTGTTATTATATAATTCAATTACCCACAAAATAATTACGGTTATTACCTAATTCAGTCATATATAATTCGCATGATACACGGCAAGATAACAAACAGTTGCGCTCGCGTTTTTATCTGGAGTAAACATGCATTAATGCCACTCCACGACTGCTTGTGAATTAAAATGATGTTTAACAATTGAAAAGTTGTTAAAAAGCCCATGAGTTAATTGTATTCTTCGTGTACATTACGAAGGTTTTGTTCTATGTAGCTAATAATTAAAAAGTAGGAGAAATATGTTAGCAGTAAATACATAATTGATTGTTGATGCATCACCGACAGGCGTACATTTAGCGGGCGTTTTGCGTATGTGTCCTTGTCACTCAAGAGAAGACACACCTTCAACATATCGTTGTGTAGCGTCGGTACGCACCCAATAATTAATAATTAGCAACGTATTATTATCACTGCAAATATTCACAACCGCGCAACGTACATGCCTGACAATTCACAATCAATTTGCATATCAAGCGATACGTCGTGTTTTCCACGCTCCTTTCGCCGATGAAGAATTCTTAACAAAAGCGAAGCGTTACGAATATTCGTTTAGTTATGTTTGGAAATATGATTACGATTGATCTGTCGAATCGTCGAATCGAAATGGATTTAATGCGAATGAAAGAATGAGCGGCCGTTGCAGTTCAACAATCCCAGTCCAATTGGAATTAACTGACTGCATTCGGGAGTGGCTGAAAATAAACATAATAGCTTAACGTTATCATAATGATGTTACCATTAGCGCCACACCTTTGATACCTTTGATGTAACGTTGAAGAGTTCGTTATGTTCGTGTCAAATAAATGCGTGCCGCGTGCGTTGGTCATCAACTATCCGACGGCAATATATTTTCATATTATTTTACGTCGTGTTTTATACATTGTAGTGCATTATATTTCACTCAATGAATATAATAATAAATCATACTATTTGTAAAACATAGTTTTGTTGATAAGTTACAATATAAATTTTATAACATTGATGGGCAGTAGCAAATATGATATTTTGTGTATTACTTTTCGCGAATCAATAAATACGGGAATTAAGTGACTTTAAACAAACGTGGCTAAGATAAAATGTATTTTAAACAATTCAAAGTAAAATTTTATATTGAATTGTAAGTACATACCTAATTCAAGAAATTATTACTGCATTTTGCTAACGCCGAACACAGTGCGCCATCTGGAAATAGGTTTGCTAAACATCAATCAATGAGGAGATAAAATTATGTTTAAAATTAAAATATTTTATAATAATCTGTTTATTTATGATTAATTTAATAGTTTTATATTTTATATGAAATATCGTTTTAGATTGTTTATAAAATGCGTTTCGACGAGTCTCCCACTAAAGAATTTCAAAATCACATGACACTCAAACTTTAGTGCTTTCTGCTAGATGTCATATGATGTTATCACGTGAATTCAGTGCCAGTAATGATCAGCTGTCTTCTGGGGAGTGGTTGAGGGTTGTTTTATCAGAATTTCAACGTTTAAACCACGAACTTAAATTGTAAGTAAGCAGTAATTAATCCTAGCTACGTTTTAAAGTAGTTGTGCACAGTGTTATACGCATACACCTGGAAGGCACGCGAATATTGATTTTGGGGCCCATTACTGTTTACCTTGAACTATTTGCTTGTATACTCTTTTCTACCCTTGTCACATCAATCGGTTGTTTCATCATCATTTATATTAAACGCGAGTATTTTTACCATTAATTCTAGTTGTGTGTGTTCCAATTTTAACACCTGACATTGACTTAGACTTGGTGTAATTGTTATTTTAATTATGCGTGAAGTTACCCTGCGTCCATTTAAATGCACTGAAGTAGTTCAGTTCCAGCTATACCTACATTCAAATAAGACGAATTCATAACTTATATAAGCTAAACACACAGTGTTCACCAAGTCATATGATCAATGTTCACTGGTACTCATAGTCATAATCATACACTTGTAGTGTGCATCTTTCAATGTTTCTAGTATCCGCGTTGTGCTGAGAAGAAAATTTATTTAAATGAACGTATATTCAGGTGAAGATGACGGAATACTGGCTCATTTCTGCGCCTGGCGACAAAACCTGCCAGCAAACATGGGAAGCAATGAACAATGCAACCAACAAGCAAAGCAGTGTGTCTGTGAATTACAAATTCCAAATTCCAGACCTTAAGGTGAGTGTAATTTGAAAACACAAACCATCTCCTTAATGGGGTTATATTGTAGGTTGGTACATTAGATCAGCTTGTTGGCCTGTCTGATGATTTAGGCAAGTTGGATGGATTTGTTGAGCAAATCACGCGCAAAGTGGCCGCTTACTTGGGTGAAGTTCTTGAAGATCAGCGCGACAAGCTGCAGGAAAATCTGATGGCTAACAATAGTAAGTGGTGTATTCCTAATTTGTTTATTTTCTTTGCTAGGTTTTGATTTTTAACTTATGGAGTTTGAATGCATTGAATTGTTGTCTAATAACTAGAGGGTTGCCGAAAGCGATTTTCAAAACATAAGCTATCGTTTCGTCGACGTTCAAGTCCGAATAAAGAAGAGCAGCATAAAGCTAGAGAAGAGACAAACAATTTAAATGAGACTCGTAAAGATACACCTCACCGACGCTCGACATGTATTAAATGGTTGAAAACACCATGTGATGAATGTCTGGTGGGAGGCAGACATGGCAAGCCGCCTGATCCTAGTCCTTCATGCAGCAATACGTGTACCACTTACGATTTAGTATCCTCGGAGCGTGCAAGTGATGACGATGCTTCAGATCTCGACAATAATAATGCAGAATGTCTTGATAACGAGGCTTGTCATGATATCAACGATAACGGAAACATTGATACATTATTGCAAAGTTGCGATACGACTGATAAGAATGACAATGACTGCAACGGTATTATCAAGGATAATGACGATCGGCGAAAGAGCAGTAGTGGTGCTGCTCTTCGTTTGGGGCTAGGTCAGTGGCTGTTGCACTGTCCACTGTTGTGCCAGTGTTAGCCACCACACCTCTCACCAGGCTTCTCAAAGTAGCGTTATGTTTCCAATTTTTTGTTTAATTTTTAGTTAAGTTATAGTATGATTTCAGTCTCAATACAGCATTGCATTCCCGAGTCAGTCTTGTAAACACTAATTATTAATTTATAGTTTTTGTTATTTATTGAATGAAACACCATTTTTTATAAACTTCTTTATGTTCAATTTACGTCGCATTTGCAATCGTTTAAAATCATCGTAATTTGCAGGCGATTTGCCCAGCTACATCACGAGGTTTCAATGGGATATAGCCAAGTATCCAATCAAGCAGAGTTTGAAGAATATTGCTGACATTATAAGTAAGCAAGTTGGGCAGATTGACGCTGATCTTAAGACTAAGAGCACGGCGTATAATAACTTGAAGGGTAGCTTGCAAAGTTTGGAAAAGAAGCAAACGTAAACTCGGAACACATTTACCACGCATTACTTACTAATTGCTTTTGTATTTTAGTGGTAGTTTATTGACCCGCAATCTAGCAGACTTGGTAAAGAAGGAACATTTTATCCTTGATTCGGAGTATTTAACTACTTTGCTAGTAATTGTTCCTAAGTATGACACGTAAATTATAAAATGTATTTGTGCTAAGGAGTGAGGTTTTTAGGGCATCTTTTAACGATTGGTACTTGCATTATGAAAAGCTCACTGATATGATTGTACCGCGATCGACTCAATTGATTACTCAAGATGCCGAATATGGATTATTTACGGTTTCTCTGTTTAAAAAGGTCGTGGAAGAATTTAAATTGCATGCCAGAGAAAAGAAGTTTATTGTGCGTGAGTTCACCTACAACGAGGAGGAATTGGCTGCTGGTAAAAATGAGATTACTAAATTGGTTACTGATAAGAAGAAGCAGTTTGTACGTTATTTAGAATTTTCAGTGACAATAGTTATTGATTGAGGGATAATTTCAGGGCCCGTTGGTTAGATGGCTAAAAGTGAACTTTAGCGAATGTTTCTGTGCTTGGATTCACGTGAAAGCACTGCGTGTATTTGTTGAATCTGTGTTGAGGTATGGATTGCCAGTTAACTTTCAGGCAATTTTGATCCATCCACACAAGAAGATGACAAAACGACTACGAGAAGTGTTAAATCAATTATACGGTCACCTCGATAGCAGTGCTTTACAAGGTGGCGGTAACATTGATGTAAGTACCAGAATACCCAAAATCATTTCTGATTGATTGTCCACTTAATTGTTTAGAGCGTTGACATTCCTGGGTTGGGATTCGGACAGTCAGAATATTATCCGTACGTATACTACAAGATAAACGTGGATATGATTGATGCAAAGCCCTAAACATGTACCTATGTACCCGCTGCATAAGTACCGTTCAATTTCAATACTTTATTCATAAAAGTAAAATATCATATTAAGTGCAATAATTTTAGTTTGCAAATTTGATTCATTCAACACATAATTGGAAATAATATACTTTTATCAGTCGAACGAGATGGGTACACTTTGTACATTTGTATAAAACCAATAATAGTTTGCAACATAGTAATTTTTGTTTGTTCACGAAAAGTTTACAGTATTGTTAAAAATGGTAATTAATTGTACATAAATATACTCTGGAAAGAATGTCGCTTCTCAAATGGTGTAAATAATTACAGAAGAGAAGCGATAGTAAATATCATTGTTGCGATGATCATGAGTTTATATATTCCACACTATAGTTTAAATATGATGCTATATGATTAATTGTTGTTACTATAAGGTAAATAATAGTAATGTTATGTAACTGATCAGGCGAACTCTACAGTGAGTAATGAATAGAAAATGAACTTCTTCACGTGTTAGTTGTTATCGCATTCAATAAAAAAATGTAGCATGATAAACATAAATAAAATTTTAAAAACAGGTACTTTCGTATATTCAACGCTTAAACATTATTTGTTATAAAAAATATATATATAATAGAAATACTAACATATTCTATGTGACTTGTCGACGTTCCGGATTTTCCATTCTAAAATAGGAAACACAAATGAATAATTTCCAGTAATTTAAATAAAATCAATTTACCTGTGAATGGCAACTGCATCATCTTTGATAAATGAAACATCTTGTGGTGTAAGGAATACATACTGCGACTGCATATTACTTTTCGCGTGATGTATCAGTATTTTAATTGAAGTGCTCCGATTTTGCGCGTCCTGAAGAGCATTTTAAATTGTGAATTAAACTATAAATTGATGATTATCGATCAACTCACCATGTATACATCGAATTCGTCCAGAATATAAAATGGAAAATCTAGTGTTTTCCACAATGAATATAAGAAAGCGACAGTTGCAAATGAACGTTCTCCTCCCGATAATTCCTTGCTGGATGTTGCTTTCGTGCGCCCACTTGGCATAACGATAATGTCCAATGTTTCTTCATCGTAATTTATATTCATGTTTCCCTTGAATTTCATTTCCGTTAAACACCCACTTCCATAAACTCGTTAAATTAAAATACTCACTTGAAAGTTGCGACATTTGAGGAAATGAATAAAGTGATGCTTTGCATATTCCTTCAAATATTTCTTAGTAAATACTAATTTTTTTCTACGTCCATCTGCTTTTTTATCGAGTTCAATCAACGTAGCATGTAAATCCGCCATAACTTCACGGTTAACTTCAATTCTGTCATTAATAAGATTATATTCTGCTTGTATTTTGGTAATATCATAACTTGTTTGTCTCTGCAATTGTTGATTAATATCATTAAGTTTCTCTTCGATAACAATTGGTCTTCGAAGCTCCCTTGGTCTATTGCCATGGGTTTCCTGCAATCGTGCTTCTGTTTCCAGCCAATCATTCTTCAGTTGTAAAAGACAAGCGTGTTGATCAGTAACTAATTTCTCTTTTTCTTCTTGTTTCGCTTTAGCCCGATTCAATTCATTTCTTAAAGATTGCACTATACGTTTACTCGTTTCAATCTTTTCCAAAATTACATTTCTCTCTACCTGCCCTTTAGTGAGACGATCGAGCTCTTTCAACTCATCATTGAGCTCCTCAAGCTTCGTACGACGTTGACTCAACAGCAATATTGTATCATTTATCTGTTTTTGCAACTGTTCACTGTCGGATACTAAGTCATCGATACTGCCTGCAGTGTTTACGGCCTGTGAATTAAGTCGTTGTATTTGTCCTTTTATATCAGACAGTTCCTGAGCAGTTTTAGCAGCTTTCTGCTTTAGTCTCGTCATTTCCTCTCTTATGGTGCGAGATTCATTCTGAATTTTCGTGGTTTGTTCCTTGAGTACGTTGGCAGATTCTGTTACTCTCTCAATTTCCCGCTTACATTGATTGCTAATATCACGTGTGTTAACTTGTATAAACTTTGGTTGTTTTAGACGGCCGGAATACATCTTATAATTGGGATGTGGATAGAACACATCAGCAGTTGGCGTTAAGGCTAGCCTACAATTTTGTGGTACTGTACTGTAATTCTTCATTATTTGAAATCCCAATGCCTTATCAGGAAGTAAAAGAATTGTTTCGATTTTAGAGTAATCTATGAGACAATTCATTACAGTTGGATTGTCCACTGAGATAACATCCTTCAGGCGGACACAATTATGATGAGGAGCAACCTCATTGCGCGATGTGGAATAAACCTGCAAATACTTGATTTAACATACAATCTAATCGTTGATGTGGTTTTACCTGATGTGCAAATGCCATGGCTATTACAGATGGTTGAGGGGCCTCCCTAGGCCACATAGATTTGATAATTCTTTTTAGAGTTTCAGCATCGGTTTGTGAATTTACAATAAACGATCGAAGTAAGCCAGCTCCTAAATGTGCTTCAACGGCTAAAGACCATTTGTTGTCTTTAACAGACAAATGTGCACCTATTGGACCAATCGGTGGTTTACTAAAGTTTTGTTCCTCGGCTTTTATGGTACTTATCAAACGTACATAATGAGATCCATATATGGCATAGGGGTTTCCAGAATCTCTTCGCAAATGTAAAATTTTATCATTTAAAACATCTAAAACATAATAAGATTAAGATTTGTTTATTTCAGCTATGTAGTAACTTACTTATTTTGTTATTTGATGCTCTAAGACGCTCTTGCAAAGAATTATGTGTTGTTTCCTTTTCTTTCATATCTTCACTGTATTTTGAAATGCTATCTTCAAAAATAGACAAGAGATTATCCTTTTCCGCCTTCTCTTTTTCAAGGGAGCTAAGCTTTCTCAATCTCTCTTGTTTTTCTTTTTCAATCGTCTTTTCCCTAAATTGAGAACAATTCGTTTATCCATTATCACTTAAACATATTTTCAAATTTACATACCGTTCGTTAAAATTGCTTATCAAGTTCTGTACAGATTCATAATCCTGCGTCTTAAAAGCTAATTCCCGCTCAGCGGAAGAAATTTTTGCCTTCTCTTCGTTAATACTGTTGGTAACTCTACGTATATTTCCAGCGAGTTGGTCAAATTTTGCTGCTCCTCCTTCAATCTGACTGTCAAACCCGTTAAGTTCTTCCTGTAATTCTCTACAAGTGAAAATAATTAATTTAAGTCAAGAAAGATTTTGATACTACTCGTACCCTCCTTTACGTATTTCCGCATTGCACTTATTTAATTCTGTGAGACAAGTTTGTGTTGCAATTAAATCATTCGCTGCTTGATCTGCTAGTGCTTTTTGATCAGCATATTTCGTTTCAACAACAGTGGCATGACACCATGCAAGTTCACCTTCCAGTGACTTAATTTGACTCCTAAGTTCTTGTTGCTCTTCTACTTGTTTTATCTTTTGTTGCAATTTTTTAGCTTGTTTCATTAATGATAACTCATCCATTTTCTTCCCCTTGAATTCATCCATTGCCATATTTTGCTTCTGTTTGGCTTCCTGATAGAGGCCTGTTAGTTTATTTATTGTTGTGGCTCGATGAAATAAATTGTATCTCATTTTTGGATCAGCAGTATTCAAAAAGTCCCTGGCTGTGTCTTGGCTTAGGATGCATACTGGATTCTCAAGTTGTATATTGAAATGCTCAGTTATACTATGAATAAGTTTCATTTTGGTGGGAACCATAGCACCTAACAAATAATTATTAAATCTCTGCTTAAATATATAATACATAATATTACCAGTGGCTGTGCTAATTTTCACGAGACTCACACCAGTCTTTGAAATTGTTCTAATAATGCGGATTTGAGATCCAAATTGATCAACATTATATGCATACTTTCCAGTATTTTTCAAAACAATTTCAATGGTAGCTGAACTTGTACCAACCTTGACAAAAGCTAAAAGCAGTTGTATTATGAAATGAAATGGGTTAATTGAGTAAATGTAATATTACTTTTAATGTTTTGTACAGTGCCTCTATTAGTTGATCTGGCTTTAGCTCCTAAACCCAATGATATTGCCGCCAAAATAGCACTTTTCCCACTACCATTGTTCCCAGTTATAAAATTAACATTGCATTCAAAGTCAACTTCCAGATATGAATGACACAAGAAATTTTTTAAAACGATTAATTTAATTTGCCCTGCCCGCTGAATAAAACTGAATTAATATCAATATTTATCCGCATATTCTACTTACATTAGGCCCATCGTTCGTCTCTTCCGCTATTGTTTGGGACAAGCTCTCGTCTTCAGAGTCTGCACTGGTAGTACTCAGATGTCGTTTGCGACCGGGCATTTTAATTATTCTTGTTACTTATCTAAATGAGTAAATTTTAACACAGATATTTGCAGAAAACACCATTCCAAAATCGCGGTACACAGATACTAAAAAATAATGATATAACCTGCAAACAATTGGGAATGCATGCGAAACAGCGCGCGTAAATGTATACTGAGTCACACTAAGGGTAAACAAAAATATGCTTTCACACTATTTCCTAAAGTGGCGGGAAACAATGTTCTGCGGGAAACAAACAAATATTGCAAATATGCATATAATTCTTAATAGAGTTACAATGATGCAATCTTTAAGTTATTTTACATATTTTAAAGTATTTTCTTGAACTTCAACACGTTTTAATGGAACTTGCGATCTATGTTTTGGTTTTTTTTGATAAGTATCTATGATTTCCACATTGCATCCAGCAGGCCATTGTACGCTGTCATTGATCTTAATATCATTACCATTTATGTTGTGATTTTTTGCTGGCTCAATATTTTTATTACTTGTGGCTATGTTATTGTCTAGCTGAGCTTCATTCAAGGTACTCGTAGACAATTTATTTCTTCC
Organism: Anaulacaspis nigra; assembly: GCA_030264675.1. NCBI lineage: Eukaryota > Metazoa > Arthropoda > Insecta > Coleoptera > Staphylinidae > Anaulacaspis > Anaulacaspis nigra. The sequence continues at coordinate 71,378 of JARJDV010000136.1, read as the reverse complement.
AGCAGTAAATTTGGATACCGCTTTTTGATGTTGTTCACCTGAATTACTAGACCATATGGAACATCCAGGCTAAAAAAATAATTTTGAGTTTAAAACCTTGTAAGGTAAAAATGAGATACTCACATTCTGTGCTTTAATTGTCCGAGTTTCAATAGTATCCAGCAATTTTTGAGATTCTTTATTATATGGTTCAATTTCTAAAATTTTAAGTAAATCTGCTTTTGCTTCATTGTATTGTTTCAAGCCTACTCTGGCGAGTGCTCTTCTATGCAATGCTTTAACATATTTCTTATCCAATTGCAAAGCAATGGTACAATCGCTTTCAGCACTTTTAAACAGATCCAGTTTTAAATAACATAGCGATCTATTGCAGTAATATGTTTGATCGAATTTGTATTTCTCTATTGCTGAAGTATATGCGTTTATGGCATCCTCCCATCTGCCCATTTTGACAAACTTATTGCCCTTTTCTTTCTCTTCAATTGCAACTTTCATTAGTTCTTCATCAAATTCATCACTGGCGTCCGAGTCATCTTCCTCGTCAAGCTTATCGATTTTATTGCATTCTCCCTCGACATCAAAATTTTCCCAGTAAGCGAAATCTTTAGGCGCTTTTGATTTTGGTTTGGGCACTTCCACTTTCTTCTTGATTTTTTTAACTTTTCTTTGTTTAGGCTTCTACAAGGAGAACTTAAGTATTAATCAGAATTTCTTTTATTTACATACTAATAGACGTACATTTTTAATAATTTCCGCAACATTTTTTAATGACTGTTCTTTGCGTTTCATTTCTTCACCCCATGATTTTATATCGTTGCAAAATGCTTGCAAATCAGAGTTGTTATCTCTTAGTTGCTTTTGCAATTTAATTGGATCCATTATTCAAGAACCTCACACGCGTTTACAAGTAATTCGTGTAGAGTAGATTGTTTGATCAATATTTCAAAACAACATCACCTTCAAGTGTTAATAACAGCAATAACAACACACACAGCCGCCTGACCACAACTTCATATTTTATTGTCTTATCTAATTCAATTAATTTATTATTCATTGAAAACTTCTTTCTATATCATAGATGTTTTAAAACATTTCAAATCATTTAAAATTTCAAAATATGCCAAGGATTTTATTTATATCGTCACCAGAGTACGCACCAATATTCGAGCAAGAGTGCAGAATTTAAGGTTAGGAAGTACCGGTTTGCCGGTTATAGCGTTTAGTAATAAAACTTAGAGAAATCATAATATTTACAACAATAGTGTTATTTACATTGAAAGTTAATAGGAACTATTATTAAGAGGCTGCTACATGATGTTAGCAAGAACATGCGCTGGCCTATAAGTGAATGGTTTAAGCAAAAAAGGTGGTTATTTATTTTGCGGTGAGAATTTTGTGGTATGACTTCTAATTTAATCATTTATGGATTTAAAACATGAACAGACCATATTAATTACTCCACATATAGCATAACTGAACCACATATTAATATTTGTTGTATTGTTTGAAAACCAATATTAAGCACTTGTTGTTTGACGAGACGAGATTAGAATAAATTTATTACATTCGATTGTAGCGGATAAAGCTTAAAACATGGTTTAAAACATTAAAAATTTTCTATACTGTGAACAATTATTTAAATTAATAAGTTATATATGAGAAAATTGTTATATCTCTTGCTGCCTCATCCATGATCGCTGAGTATTGATGCTGCTGAAAACAATATTCCTTATTACATGGTCATAATATATAATAAAAATTACATATAAAATACGAACTATGTTTAAATAAATGCACATAACATTGTAGCCAATTGTAGCACAGCATGTTCTCTGACCAAATACATTTCGGTTTGCTACCGAACTGAACCGAAGTTCCTGGCAAATGAGCGGAATTACACATAACCTAATAAAAACACGTTGTAGGGATTCTGTTGTTTTTGTGGTTACAATTACGTTGAATGGTGTTGTGTTATTCATGTTTATCTACTTAATTGAAAATGGATTTTAATCCAGAGGTAAATATATTACAGGTAATTATGTATTTCTTTCTAATTATGCTTTCTAGGAGTATCAATTCAATGAATCAGAAGAATCTGATTCATCTTGTGAAATAGAAAATGGTGATAACACTGAATCAAAAAATAACAAGAGAACTGCAAATGATGATATACCTCATGAGGCCAAGAAAACGAAAACAGATCTTTACAAACAGCCAACAGCTGAAGAGTTAACCCAGCTCAAAGAAACTGAAAATTTGTTTAATTCAAACATTTTCAGACTACAAATACATGAGTTATTAGGTGAACTAAAACCCAAAGCTAAATATGAAGCATTTTCTATGACTTGGTTTGAGGAGTTTAAAAAGAGTCTTAAAAGTATACCAGACTATGCCGAGCAAAATATAAGTGAGTGGAAACAAGTGAAAAAGCCAAAAAATCATTTCCAGAAATTTGTAAATTGCAGTTTTAAGAAGGAAAAAGTTCCATGTTCTGCTCAAAATATTACAATGAAATTTCTAAAACCAGTGAACATAGAAATGCAGGGATTATTAAAAAATATATCAACATCAGATATAAAATATACAATGGATATAATTGTAACTATGAGTAAAAACATGTTCTTAGAAAAAGACTATCTCAATAATAGGTACTTTCTGAAGAAAAGTTATTACATGGCATATATAGAAAGTTACTTAAGTGAATTAGAATCAATTGGATCTATAAGTGAGAAAGACTACTTGTTTAATAAACACCTGAAATACTGGGAAATTATACCTTCAAACAATCAACAAATAAGAGTGAATGTATTTATTGTTCCTGAAGTTGGAACATTCCAATTAAAACGTTTTCAACCAACTAAGAATAATATTAAAGAATTAGAATTGGAAGAATTTGAAGATTTTTCCATTTCTGACCACAGTGATAAAGGCACTTATTTATATAATGCATTATTATTGTTTGACTGTACTCTAGAACATAATTTAAGGACGCAAGAAGAAGTCCTGAATTGTGACAATATTAAGGATGGCATTAAATTGTTATTGACTTGGCTGCATCATAGACAACTGAATCAGATATATTACACTTTCACAAGTGACTTATTGATTCATATGATTCACTACCTTTTCGCGAAAAAGAAAATCAATAAGTTTATGAGCTCTTATCAAGTGGTACGGATATTTTGGACATTTATATCGGAATTAAAAGATGACCAAAAGTTGTCTATAGCTGAAGATGTCAAGCAAGATCATTTACAACAATATCCAGGTTTTACATTACTCGATTCAAGTGGAATTTATAATGTTGCTTCATTGTTACAAGAGAATATCTTGAAAAAAGTTAAATCTGAAGCAAAGCTTGCTTTGAATACTCTAGATAGCAATAAGTTTAATGCCTTTTCACATTTATTTACAACATCAATGCCTTCAGTTACTCAATATGATTTGATTTTGAAGTAAGTGGTTTACTAAGGTATTTAATTCGTAAAATTAATCTTCAAATTTTTAGAATATTCGATTTGCACAAGTTCCAGAAAATTTACGAGGAATGTACCGAACAAGATAAATTCAACTATTTTGGATTTTATAATTTGCTCATTCGTAATTATATTGAGAAAGTTTTGAAATATGGATTGACCAATAGGATAGTAGAACTTATACCAATATATCATAAAGATGAAAATTGTATAATATACGGTGTTAATCTGGACGAGAATAATTGTTATAACGTAATTGAAAAAGGACCACGTCAGTATGAAAAAGGTGCTGAAGAGTTTAAAACATTTTGGGGCAAACTTGCCGATCTTAGAAGGTAAAAAGGTTTAAGTTTATCATTATTCTGACTTATTAAGTTGAATTTTCTTTTAGGTTCAAAGATTCTTCTATATACGAAGCGGTTTATTTTGAAAATGTTAAAACTATACAAGATAAACGACATATTGTACCTGAAATAATTAAATTCGTAATGAATGAAAAATTGGAATTGAATTTCCAACTAAATGGCATTGAATTGGAAAAATGTCTTAAGCTAGATCATATAAAATATCCCTTCGCATGTGGTTCATCGGAGGACGCAACATTAAGAATCAAGGCAGCTCAAACAGCTCTTGATAAAATTTTAAGAAATTTGAATATTCCATTGCCAATTACAGGACTTCAATGGATGTCTGACATATATGCTTACGCTGATGTTTTTCCTCCAGTTCCAACAAGTCATAATTGGAAACGCTTAAAATGCATCGAGCGTGGTGACTTTATAGTAATGGATGAGGAGCCACAAGAATTTTTAAAGCTGCCTCATCTAGTGGAGCCAATTGAATGTGTTTTTCAATTGGGTTAGTACAGTTTTTCAGTGTTTATGCAAAATCTAGAGGTAAATTTTAATTTTAGCCACAAACAGCAAATGGCCCAAGACATTGGAAGCTTTACGTGCGATGAAAACCGTATATTACTTTGAGTTATCAAAACTTCTACGGAATGATCATGCAATTTTGTCGTCTGTTCATGATGAATATGTCGATGTGTTTTATACGGGCTACGTATTCCGATTGCGTTTATTCCTGCCTAAAGAAGTATCGTTGATGAAAAAGGATTTCACCGAGGACGGTGTCGTCTTCTATAGAGATACGGAGTCTAGTTTAGAATTAGAAAGTAATTTGGAGGTATTGCCAAAAGTGAATGGTGCTTTGAATGGATTGCATCAAGAACATCCAAGTTTTGGACCTTCCACCTGTCTTATAAAACGATGGCTTCGATCACAAATGCTGGATGCAGATCATATTAGTGATGTGGTCATCAATCTTTTAAACGCATCTCTGTTTATTACCACAGCACCGTATCGTGCGCCAGTGTTGCCTCATGTGGCCTTCGTAAGATTCTTAAAGTTTATTGCCGAATTTGATCCAGAATTTCATACAGTTTGTGCTAACTTTAATAACACGAATACAGTAGAGGAATTGAGCGATATTGATGGGAACTTTTTGCGTGCTCGACATAATTACAATGCGCTGCATATTATTACGCCGTTTGATAATTTCAAATCGGTGTTCACCAAACATAGTCCATCAAAGCTTGTTTTGCGCCGACTTAAGTGTCTTGCATCCGCAACGTATAAAAGCTTCTTGAAGGTGACAGAGGATGGCAGTGAATTTAATTATATGGTAAGTAGTATTTACAAAATTGCAGACAGTCAAGATAAATTTGGTTTGAATTTCTAGGACTATTTTGTTCCCAATTTAACCGGGTACGATGTGTTGATTCATTTGACTGCTTCTGTAAATGTAAGAAAATACCAGCAAGTAAATCGCGATCAGAAATTGATATTACAACTAGAAGAATATGATGACTCTCAGTGCAAATCAATACCAGTTGTTGGATTTGAGCCAATTGAACTCTATCTCAAGGAATTAAGGGTAAATTAAAATTATTATCAAGTACATACATTTAATATGTGTTCTTTATTATAGGCAAATTACGGGCAGTATGCATTATTTTTTCATGATTTTTATGGCGGTAATGTCATTGGGGTTTTGTGGAAACCAAATGTTTCTGATGAAATGGAATTCAAGGTATACAATGAATTTGTAAGTAAGTTTCTGTTTTATAATTGTATTATTTTTAGGTATCATCTACCCATGGTTGCAGAGCCATAGGTGATAAACTAAAAATTGATAAGAAAACATTCACTGAAAATTTCTATATTCATGGTAAAGGTATTGTATGGTCAATAGACATACAATAAAACTAGATGAAAATAAGTTTATCTTAATAAGCTAATGGATTTAGCTTATAGGAATTGCACAATAAATTTTTAATTCTAAATTTTATTTAATATTTCTAACATAATAAATGTTTCAACATATGCAACAAATTATGCCTTGACGAAGTTTGTAGTAGTTCATACCACAGGTTCATACATAGCTTTAATGACAGTCAAGCATATGGATTAAACTTTGATTAACTTTGTGATAAAAGCCATATACACATAAGATGGTCCATATAGTGCTTAATTGAGATATTTTCATAGAAATTTATCTGTAATGAAAAATAGTAGATCTTTGCATTCTTAATTGTCTTCTAATTCTTGTGCTCAATGACAAGTTTATCTGTTGTGTACAGTTGACCAATAATGACCTGAAATTGACATATTGAAACACCAATAGCAACTTTAATAAGGTATTAAATTAACCTGGCGTTTGAGCATTTCATAGTTTTCTGTTGCTTCTTTTAATTTGGCTTTTATAATTTGTTGGTCGCGTATTTCCTTATTCATTCTAAACGTATCCTTGATCTTCCGAAGTGCATAATTCCTAAGAGATATCACAGTTTTATTTAAAACTATTTTAAGAAAGAAACGATTAGCGTGAGAGTGATTAAAACTATTGAAAGTGCCTTGTAATTTTAGGTTAACTTACCTAAAGTTATAAGAATTAAATTTTTGCGACTCCCGCAACATTGATTTGTACAACCCCAAAACGGTTCGTGTATTAGCAGTCATGATAAATTTATTTACGATGTGTTGACCGAAAGATAATAATGCGTGAACGACTTATTGTACACAATTTTCAGCAGATAAGAAGTGACTGACATGTAGCAATATGCCGAGGACATGAATCGTTCCAAGTGAATGATCGACATAAAATTTAATGTAAAATGGGAAACTCTGCTATAATTTTATTATTAGATAAAAAGTTATTGCACCTATTGATAAATTGCAGTACAACAACGCTGTTTGTTTTTAAAGCGAGAATGCATAAATCTTTTGTTTCTGTTGTAGGAATCAGCGCACTCTGGTGTTTCATGTCAAATTTCCATCGAACCAATGTATGTACTTGAGATTAAAAAACTCCGTAAACACCACAGTGTACCACAGTAAATGTGATGTACGTGTGCTGAATGGTGTAGGTGAAATGACTAGTGAGATTACTTACGATGGGTGCTGTGTTTATAGTAGTGTCAATTGAGCAAGTGTCCCGCGTCTAACTAAGGAATTGCAGAAGCAATCGTAATTCGTAAGTGAAATTGTGCAAATCTGCGTCAAATATGGAATTGGCAGCTACACCAGGTGCCGAGGGGCCTCCAGAGGATACTATCAAACCAATTGGCTGTACCCATTACAAAAGGAAGTCAAAATTTGTGGCAAGTAGCATGTGCAATTAAAAAATTATTTAAGCTGGAGAATACTACACGATACTTGATTGGTTAAGTCAAATATAGCTGCGTTTTCAGTACACATAAATATCCAAAAATATATGTGCAAAATCATCGATTTACGCACCAAATTCGGGACTCTGCTTTGTTACATTGTTTATTTTTACCATCTAAAGTACTGCGCTCTCAAGTAGGCGCAAATAAAACGTAAAACACATATGGGAATCGCATACTCCTATATGTGAAAGTTACTTTTCAATGATACATTCAATTTATGGAACTAGTTTTATTTTCTGTTTATTGTTTTTATTATTTGAGGATGCTCTATGCGAAACAAAGTACGTTTTCACACGTAAAATTCATACTTTAAACATTTCGTTTGCATGACCTTAATGGTCCACTTACTAAGGCCAATCAGTGAATCAACAATGCATAATTATTCCTTTGTAATGAGTTTCTATTTTGTTTGCAGACACCCTGCTGTAACAAAGTTTACACATGTCGGTTTTGTCACGACAGTGCCGAAGATCACAGAGTGAATCGCAAAGAAGTTACCGAATTGATTTGCTCCATGTGCGAAACGCGGCAACCAGTTCAAGCGGAGTGCCAAAATTGTGGCACGCGTTTTGGAAAGGTGAGCAAGTAATGAAGAAGAACTTATGTAATTTGGCGTTGAGTGGGTATTAACAAAAATGACAGCCTGCTGCCGTACGTGCGTTGGTTGAATTCACTATTCAGTAGGCTGAATGTGTTATTCAATAACTTTATGAGCAATTACCCAGTCACTTTCTACTCCACGCTCATGTGTAACTTCTGTTCTCTCCCATTGCTCGTATGCATTTCATTTCACGCAACATTTAAATAACAATGAGATGTATATCGAGATCATGACTATAATTTCACATCATAATAATATTGTTCGTTTCAGTACACATGCTTGGAGTGCAATCTGTTTGACGATGAGGACAAAAATCAGTACCATTGCACCGGGTGCGGCATTTGTCGTATCGGCGGGGCCGAAAAGTTTTTTCACTGTCAGAAGTGCAATATGTGTTTGCCTGTCCAATTGGAAAACGGGCATAAATGCGTGGAGAACGTCTCCAGGTCGAATTGTCCTGTATGTCTGGATGACATACACACCTCCCGAATTCCATGTCACATACCGATGTGCAGCCATCTGCTGCATCGCACTTGTTTCGAGCAGTTGCTGAAAGCCGGTCTTTATGCGTGCCCCACTTGCCAAACATCGTTAATGGACATGTCACGATTATGGAAATACTTGGACAATGAAGTTGCGCACACCACTTTGCCGCCGGAATACTCAAATTACATGGCCGACATATTATGCAAGGACTGCCACAAAGTAAGTGTTAATTCGATGTCCATAATAAGAGTCCATTTGTTGTCTATTCACGCGTACTAACATAAATGGATTTGATGATGTATGGATTGTACGTGTACTAACTTGTGTGACTTTCAGGAGAGCACCGTAAATTTTCATGTTGTTGGCCTAAAATGCACTAATTGTGGATCGTACAACACTTGTAGAATTAAAGGAACGCCATTTCAGGTACAATTGCGCGAGAGCGGTAGAAACTAAAGTAAATTTTCTCTCTAGATTCTTCACAAGTAATTCACTCTTCGATAATTGATAGATTTCATGATATTATATAATACTGTACATATAATAATGTATTGCGATTTATTGACGAGCTAAAGCAATCTATATAATAAAAAGACCATGTTTTCTCAGGTAGCTATTATAAATTTGATTGATGAAAATAATTATAGCTGAACGTAAGAACGTCAATACATATTCTAATTTTCATCTTTTTTTGCTTTTAGAATGTTAACAGTAGTTTGATGTTAATATATTCTAGAATATTCTTTAACAGCCTTAAGAAGTGTTATCGGGAAACAATATTAATGTGCGACAACGCCCCATTAATGGCACCGATTTGCTCACATCTGTACGCGCTGCAAATTTGCCTCCTACGTCTATTATTAGTGTATCCGCCAGTATATTACTTAGTGTAGAATATAATACCACTTCATGTAAACGCTTTTGTACTGCTCATAAATTTGCTGCCTTAACTCGCAGAGTGTTTAATACTAGATTTGATCCGAAGACAGAGACAAATCAAATGAAACAATTTCCGTTAGTAATGAACAATTTATTAATATTATTAATATAATCTTTTGCAACCGGGTAGGTGCTAGTAGAACATCTTCAGGCGAATAAACGCAAAACTGAACAGTTGTCAACCGTCAAAGGTCTTAACGAGCCGATCCTGGCTAATAGATGCGGAAATAAAGTGTCTTTTCTTTGTATATATATATAATATATTTATATTGGAAGAATATCGAGCTAGGTTTTTTAGTAAGGAAGTGTGAACGAATTATATCCGTAGGAATGTAGTGAGTCTGATCTCATCTGCCATTTATCCTCTAATTTGCGCAACGCATCCGAACTGCCATAGCGGCTCGTGGAATTGACGGCCTGAGAGTACTTGAGTTCGCGCGCAATGGGCGAATGAACCTTCAACAAGGGCATCGGCAGCGAATCGTCAAATCTACTGCTACTGCTACGTCGTTGCAATTTCGGACTGCGACGATTCAATGAGAGGTCCTGCTGGGTCGCGCTGTGACGCCGCTGGATGCGACTCAGACTCTCGTTCAAACTAAGCGACTCTAGTCGATTTCGTAATGCGTCCTGATGCTGCAGCGAGTCTATTCGGCTTAGAGAATCGTAGCGACTGAAGGACGACGGATTAGTCCTGCTGCTGCTGCCGCTGTAGGTGTTATACGCGGGCAGACTCGGTTCGTACGGCACGTAGGTGTTGATGGAGTCCATGCGGTTCAGGACGTTCTTGCGCGCATACGAATCGTAGCGTGACGCTGACGAGCTGTATCTTGTCGTTGGTTCGGAATACATTGTAGAGCTGCCAGCAGCTTTGTACATTGTATTTGGAAGCACGGAAGTCGATGCTGAAGTCGGGCAGCCAAGAGCTCTGCGCGCAACCGGCGGCGAATAGTGCGAAGATAAGTTGGAAGACAGCATGGTACCTCGTAAGTTACCAATACCACTCTCCGACTCCACGTGTCGGCGAAACGAGGACTGCATTTCCTGTTTCCTCAGGGCGTAACTGTCGCTATTTCTCCTCATCTACAAATTGAACATAGTTTATAAGTTGTTAATTCTACATTAACACCTGCTTTCTTACATAATCGCGGTGATTGCGTCGATGTTCGTCCATCATTTGTTCTTCTTGCATGCGCAGTAATTGTTGCTCGAGGCGTTTGTTCTCCAATTGTCGTTCACGCTCCTCGAGCTCTTCTCGCATTGCCGCCAAGCGGCGTTTTTCTCCGATTTGAAGGCGCAACTCGTTTTGGTATATCTCTTGCTTAATGCGCTCCTAAATTTATTGTCATTGCATTTATTTTCATAGTTTCTTGATAGATATTTGCTTACCCGTTCCATTTGCTCACTGCGATCCGAATAACCAGTGTATCCGTTGTATAAATTCCCTGAAGGCATATAACTATGTTTCAGATCCGTGAGTAATCTATCCGCTGAAAATTATCGCTTTTTAATAACACATTAAGGAATCTGGAAGATCTACACGAAGAATTTTGAAGTCGTTTAGTAAATTAATTGAGAAGAGCTTAAGTAGCAATTTAAATGAGCAGTTAATCAAGAATAAAGTGAAATCAGTTGAAACAAAATTATGGCAAATAAGAGAAGGCAAAACACACCTCTTGGTGTCTGATTACGATTCAATAAAATGCTACGTGGTTTATCCATTTCAGTTTTCAGCAGATTATTGTGTGCAGCTTGAATACGTTGATCTAATCTATGAAGCAACGGACTACGATTATTGTGCATCACACAAGATTCGATTGTTGTTTAATTTCTGGGTGGTAAACCAATAAGGTCTAGTTCGGCAGTATTTGTTTCCAAATTAGTCGGTCGTAAGTATTGTATCTGTAGAACGCAAATATAACAATCTGTAGATAATTTAAATAATTTACAATTGCTATAGCTGGCACATAAACACAAAACTATACACAACTAAATGATTAGACGGTGCAAACAATATGTAAACCAGCGGAAATCTAAACACACTACATGCTAAGAGTACCTATGACAATTGTTTAAATTCAAGTTGATTTCGACCTAGGGACTTGGAACTTTTTGCGCTAGAAATCGTCTATTCTATATTCAAACAAAACCAGGGACTTTTACACTACATACGAAGTGGAAACTTACCAATCTTAATGTTTCAAAAACTCACAGTTTTTGTAATTGCACACACAGTTGATTAAGTATGTGTTTGTGTATTTTTAAATCTCATTCCTCTGGAAAATTATTCATGAAGATGAATATTTGGTTCTTGGTTAGGTTAACCAAATATATACCTTAATAATACTCCTTGTAATTATTGGTTTGCTGACGACTAATAATCAACATCCCCTTAATTCATGCTCTCATAAATCTATAGTTGAACTGGCACACTTAAATGTAGATAACTTAGACTGCAATTGCCACATCACAATGGGTTGGCAGGACTATTTCTAACATCCTACAAACTGAATGAAATTGATAAATGCTCGGCGATTGTAAATGATTTTTGTACATTTAATCTAGAGCGTACGACCATCTAAATTATATATTATGAATTCTAATGGTTATATTGATTGAGGACCTATTTACGAAAGTATGAATCTCTCATAAAGGTGAATTTCGGCTGTTCTAACACAGGGTAACATCATGTGAGCGTAACTTAATATTGAATTATCGCTCCTAAAATAATTTACAACTACCAAGATATTGCATGCAGAGTCATTATTACCTTGTCTTAAAGTTTAATAATAAATCTAGTAGCAGGTTTCTTTGGGTGCTTCAGTATATCACACTCGTTTTGATCACAAATGTTTGAGGAATTTTCTTCTTCTTCATCGTTTTTAACATGAGTTTCTTTATTGTTATTGCACACGTACAATTTGCAACCATGTTGCTGCAAATGAACAAGTAATTGCTAGCACCACTGCGTCGCGGTTGTGAAATTGGGGTGATGAAATACGCGGATTTGTAAAATTAACTACAATTCAAACTAAAGTCATTCTACAACCATATTATCTCTGACTTTCTTCCCAATTCATCTACCCCCTATGAGTTAGAATGGTGTCCTAGAAATAAAATCAATAAAAACAAGGTCATCCAAAATGTGAGACGTTACTGTAGTCCCTCCAGTAGGGGTGCGTTTTGTAGACGCTCCTCTTAGAGGACGCACTTGATCAAGATTGTCCTCATGCGCGTTAGTAGAATGATCCTTTGACGTCATTGCTGAATTTTAATACATTCAAAGTTAAAATTGTAATTAAACTTTCAAAAAATGTATTCACGCGTTATACATTTTTAAAAATGCCAAAACTAACCAAAAAATTCCAAAAACTATTAGAAAACTCTTTTTAAAAAGGGATCTGATTTAGCAAATTATATTCATTTATTTAATAAGTACCCTTATTGATATTTAAACCATTTACCAAAACTTAATAATATTTATCAACAGTTTTCATTACAGTATAAAAGTACAAATTGAATTATTTACTTAGGCAAATATTATTTATTATATTTGTCCAGGAGCTAACTTGCTCTTCACTGCTTTGCCAAATTCATCAGCACCCTTCTGATTAATCTCATTATATCCTGGAATTTCTAAAGTACACTTTGTAAACCATCTGGAAACATTTGCATAAGATGATACATCCCATCCCACAGCCTGCAAATAAATTTTATGATTATAAATCTGAACAGTTTAAATAAAAGCAATCTTACAATAATGCTAGACAAAGATGCAGCAATTGAAATATCAGCAATAGTCATTTCATTTCCTGCCACATAATTATTGCCTTCAAGGAAAATATCTAGAAATCCAATGGCTTCTTCCAAATTAGATTTTAGTGATTCTTCAATTTCAATTTCCCCTAAGAAGAGAATTGGGAACTAGAAGAGGATAAACACAAAATAACAATTGAATATTGGGAAATATTCAAGAAAAAACTTACACAGATTGCTCTAATTCTGGGATATAATGTACCACAATCAAACTGCAAACGCTGGTCAACAATAGCCTTAGCTTTTGGATCCTTGGGATAAAGTGATTTATTTTTACCATATTCACTTGCCAAGTACATGGCAATTGCTCTGCTTTCCCAAAGTGTGAAATCTCCATCAACCAAGGTTGGAACAACATGTTGTGGATTAATCTAGACAAATTATTATGTAAATGAAAATACACTATACATAATTAATTCATGATTTGTAACCTTTACAAATTCCGGTTCTAGTTGCTTTTTTTGAAACAAATTAACAATTTGTATATCAACATCAAGATCCAAAGCTTTTGCCACTAGTACCGCACATCTGGATGGTGCACTTGGCGGAAAATGATAAATTGTTATGCCCATTTTCAAAGAAAATCCACGAAACTTTCTCACCGAACGGGATTGTTGTTTACAATGTCAAACAAGTGGAAGAAGCGGAACTTGAACATTTGGAAGTGAGAAGTAAAGGATGGGAGATATCTAGTACAAGTCAGGGTCAAGACTTTAATGTGAATTGGCTGTGAATTGAAATAATAGCTTTTTCTCTTTCTTCCAAATAGTTTACCCAGATGTCCGCGTGAGGGCAATAGAAGAGCCACAATCAAAATATGTAAAAATTTCATCAAATTTATATAATTCAAATAACAACGTTCATATGTTCGAAATAATTTTGAAAATTGACATATAAATTGCTATAATTCATAAAATTCACACTGACTGTTTTTACATTTTTCCATCATCCTCATCATTATCATCATCATCATCATCATCATGATCGTACATAAACATTTGTAATTATGGTATTATCAGCATTAGAGTGCATAGCATTTACACTGGGTGTTTGTGGCAGCGTACATCTCCTTGTATCATTTGTTGAAGACCCTGAAAATCCTATTAGAGAAACTGCTGATTTTAAACAGTTAATGATGGAGATGCAGCGAAGTCAAATTGAACACAATTATGAAACAAAGGCAAAATTAACAATCCACCCATTTTTCCATTAACCATAGTCAAGCAGAATTACCATAATTGAAATGGAACAAATATTTATAAACAAGATATAGTATATAACCCCACAGTTCAGTATTCATATTTCATCAAATATATTTTTTAAATCAACAAATACTTATAAAATCTACTTTAATTTACAAATTGTATCATATATATCTGTTCGGCGCTGGTTGCCAATTGGAATTTGTTGCCGCATTTTATCACATTCAGCAAAATCAATTTCACAGAGTAGAATTTCCTCCTCATGTCCTGCCTCAGCAATAACTTTTCCCCAGGGATTTGTCACTTGTGAGTGACCCCAGGCAATATAGCCTTGTGTGCCTCTTGCTGGACTTATACAAATTATAAACAATTCATTGTCAATTGCTCTTCCACGTTGTAGTAGTTCCCAATGTAAAGGACCAGTAGTCATATTGAAAGCTGCAGGATAAATAATCATCTGGCAGCCTTGTAACCTATACAACTTAGCAAATTCTTCAAATCTGATATCATAGCAGACGCCAAGTCCAATTGTTTTGCCAAAACACTCAAAAGTACTTAATTCATTACCAGCAGATAAAATATCAGACTCCTTGAATGTAATTCCACCAGGAATATCAATATCAAACAAATGCATTTTTTGGTATTTGGCAATCATCTCTCCACTTGGATTCCATACTGTGCAAGTATTGTAGAATTTGTTATCCTTAATTTCTGGTATTGTTCCACCCACTAAGCATATCTTATTATCCTTTGCAATTTTTGAAAGCAAGTCACAAGTGGGACCATTAGGCACACATTCAGCATATTGATTGAAGAAATTTGTGCCATAGGGAGAATTAAAACACTCTGGCAAACAAACTAGACCGGCTCCTTTCTTTGCTGCTTCTGTTATTAGAGTTTTTGCTTTTTCCAGATTATCATCCTTACTTTTACCCACAGTCATCTGAATTAAAGCAACTGTAACTTTCGACATTTTCCGAGAGATTTGGAAGCTCAAGTTTGCTTTTAATATACACTTAAATAGCATAATACGTTATGAATGTTCTACAATTGTTATGTAAATATTATATATACGGCAGAATGTGTTTATCATTAAATTTACTTCAAGATAAGGCAACACCACAGAATGTTTACATAAGGTGCTGCTCTTATCCGATAGCGGCCAATTGAAGCAATACTATATTCACACATGTATATGTTCAAGCCAAGCAAACCAGTTGAATTGTGTCCTGTTTGAGATGGATTCGATTAAATTGCAACAACAATTAAGTGATAACAGTGCCGGTTTACAAGAGTTTTCACAAGATATTAAAGCGTGGGGAGAGCAGTGGAAAAGCATGGAAAAACCATCACAAATTGTCGAGGAAATGTTAAAAGATGTAAGTAACTATCAAAATATAACCTTATTTCTACAATATTTTTAACAATGCTTAAGAAACAATTCGCACACGAGACAGCGTCTAAAAGGGATAATAATAATAAATTTGATGATAATCCAACACATAAATCCAAGAAACCAAAAGATTTTTCCTACTGGGAAAAATTTGATGCAGAAGCTGAATGTGAAAAAGTTGACAATGAAGACAAGGATGACTCAGATCTTAGTGATCAATTTGATGAAGGATTATATGAAAGTGCAAAGTTAGAAAAGGATAAAGGGAATAAATTTGTCAAAGTGGGCAATTGGGAAGAAGCTATAAAAGCCTACACAAAAGCCATTAAACTCTATGGGTATGATCAAACATTTTATTGTAACAGATCATTATGCTACTTAAAATTAATGATGTTTGAAAATGCTGAAAGTGATTGCAACTTTGCTTTACAATTAGATAATAGCTATGTAAAGGCTTTACATAGAAGAGCATTGGCTAGAGAGGGATTAAAAGAGTTTCATAAAGCTAAAGAAGATTTAGTTAAAGTTCTAGAAATTGAACCAGAGAATAAAGAATCACAAAAAATATTAGATAAAATTGAAGCATACTTCAAGACACTGGAGAAAAAGGTATGAAGATTTTTCATTGTTTATTATTGTTTTCTAATTCTATTTAAATTCATAGCCAAAAAGTATCACACACCCAAGTGAACCAACACACCGCCCAGTTTCCAAATTTGCGGCTGGAAGAAGTAAATTGTCAGCTACATATTCCAAGAATGAACCTGTGCATGATGGACCTGCATTCACTGGAAAAGTTATTGAACACAAAAAAACCGATCTGAAAGCACTACAAAAAGCATCTCTTATCAAGAATACAAATAATGTTAAAGTGACTGACAGCATTCCATGGCCAGCTGGACATGAAGTGGAAATAATTAATACATCTACAAAATCTTCTAAGCAAACAAAAGTACCGTTACGACGCATCCCAGTTACGGAAACGCTTTCAAAAATCAATATATTAAAATAACTAGGTTAACAAGTAACATATGTGTTATTAATTTAAAAATTACAAATTCAATCACATATTTTATTGGATTTTATTATTTCCATGATATACATCATTTCTTCTAGTGCAATACCTATATATTTTATTGATTTATATGCTTTAAAACAACGATTGCCCACGATACAAACAAACTAGTTTCTCGTTTGCGCTAAATTGCGCGACAGTAGTCTGCTATAAATATGGAAACTGGTATATCGCGTTTTAAAATAATTGGTCGTATTGGCCAGGGTGCTAATGGGTTTGTAATGAAAGGAATTGATAAACAAACTGATAATCATGTTGCTCTAAAACAACTGGCAATTAAAGATCTTGATGAAGGAATACCGAAAACTATTATGCGCGAAATTACGACGTTAAAAGTATTAAAACATGAAAATGTAAACGATGAATATTGTAAAAATAACAAGAAAGTACAGATGTAATTTTTAGATTGTGCAATTGGTTGATATTGTGCCGCATGGCATGGGAATTGTTATTGTCATGGAATACATGCCGTCAAATTTACATTTAGCTATTCAAAGCTTGGGCGATAAGCTTACTTTACCCATTATTAAAGCATATTTATGGATGCTTCTAGAAGGCGTGCGTTACATGCATAAAAACAGCATAATGCATCGTGATTTGAAACCCACAAATCTGTTAATTTCCGATGAAGGAGTTTTAAAAATTGGTGACTTTGGTCTTGCACGAATTTATGTAGATAATGAACCAGGAAGGTCGTATTCGTATCAAGTCGCTACAAGATGGTATCGTGCTCCAGAATTATTATATGGGGCAATAAAATATACAAATTCAGTGGATATGTGGGCGCTTGGATGCATTACAGCTGAGATGATAAATCGAGAACCATTATTTCCTGTAATCATTACAATTCTCTAGATAGAACTTCGTAAATAACTCATTTGTAGGGTGAAACTGATATTGAGCAACTTGCGATGGTTAATCACATACTTGGTACACCGACTGAGGAAACTTGGCCTGGTTTGTCTAAACTTCCGGATTATAATAAAGTGCGCTTTACAAGAAAGAATGGGAATAGTTGGAGTAATGTTATTCCTAATACGACAAGCGAAACAAAAAACTTTATTAAAAGTTTACTGGTATATGACCAAACAAAACGCATGTCCGCGCAAACTGTAAGGTTATTTTTCTTGTAGTTTTCAATGTTTGCATTAATGATATTTTAGGCATTACATCATAAATTCTTTAGTGAATCACCTATAGCCTGTAGACCATTCGAACTGCCGAAAGGATCCACTCTAATGAATCAGGAACATAACGCTGAACTTGAATTAATGATTGCCGCATTTGATCAGTTGTTGCGAGATTTTTAAATATTTAGGATAAACTTAATATATTCGATAACTATTATTTATTTTTATTTTTGATAACAAAACATGTCAATAAAAATACTTTAACCGGATTGAACTTCACCTCGCACTGAGATCATGGACGCACGATCCAAAACGCGCACATAGGCATCTCGAAAACCAAAGCGCCAAATTGCCAAAAATGGAAAATATTTCATTAACCATAAGGAAATGTACATTACAGTATTATGGTAAATTCGCCAAAGTGTGTAATGGTAAGTGGCCATAACATTTTCAGCAAATTTCAAATGGCGTCGTTCTCTGTCTGTCAACTCTGCATATGCCTTCTTGAACAGTTCACCGGTTGGATTTAATATTTTGAAAAGGCGCGTAAGCATAACTTTCGGATTCAACAGTGGTTGCATTACCCACATTCCATCTATTAAAACGGTGGCATATTCAAGAAAATCTGGATCTTGTTGTTCAACATAAGGTCTAAATTGTTTCTGAAGTAATTGCTCACAAATTTCACGCGTTTCTTGCACGGAACCTCGACATATATTAAATCGTTCTTCGATACCCATCATATCACCAACAGTGCGCCACAAATAAACCCAGCACTCTAGTCCATATTCATCATAATTAATTAGTCCAATTTGTTTAGGGTTTGTTAAAGCGTATCCCATAAATCCAAATTGTGTTAAAGCCATATCTAATTGAGTGATATATTTTGATCCAGCGCCACAACTTCGTTTACTGGCCGAATTATGCATTTTACGGACTAGTTGCATTGACTTCCATATTCTAGAAATGTTTTAACAAATAATACTTTAATGAAGTTAAAATGAATTAAAACTCACTTTGAACCTGGTCTAAAATCATAATTGTACCAAATATTCATATGAATTATTGTTGCCATATAACGTTTGTATGATTTTAATGGCGTTCCAGACATGTTGGTCATGATGAGAATTTTCAAAATGTTTGGTATTGCTAGCAGCGTTACAAGTCCCATTAATTTTCCAAAAAATAACGAAAATATATTATAATGATAAAACTCTTGGCCTCTACAAGTAGATCAATATTTATCATCAAACGAAAACCAAATAAAGTTGCTACCTTTTAAACTTTGCTTCGTCATAATTCGTTGGTAATTGAAAGTCATTATATTTATCATTGGTATTATCACATGGTATATTTGCACCTTCGTTAATTAAAGTCTCAACAAATGTTTCTGCACTAAAATCTACAAATCAAATGATTGCACACGCGGCACACCACAGAGATACTAAATATATTTGCAAATTTACCTGATTTCTTCGTTCTTGAGCCATCACAATCACAAACTTCTTCCATGTTGCAGTTGTTGCGAGTTCTCTATTTGTATTTGAGCAATTTTACGAGCTAAATATTGACGGTACTCATAGGAGCAGCTACTGAAAGAAAAGTGCGTTATTCAAATAGCTTTATAGTCATAGAATGAGTTCATGGCATCTAAGCGAAGCGAAACGATGCGCTTTAACATGCCTTGCAACCTTGTTGTTCTTCGCATCAAAAACCACGTACTGCATTGCACTTCTATTGAAACGAAAATAATTACTTCGCCGTACTTACGTGCGCACTATGACAATGTGTTATTAATGCATAAGGAAAATTGATTTAAATGAATACGCCTTTCAAAGCCAACCAACGGATGGTTTGCGGTTGATGACTGAGTGCAACTCGCACGCAACTCTGAACACGGCAATTATAAACGCATGAAGTGAAGAATTTCTGAATATTTACCTTATTCAAGATAATCCTAACTAAAATAATATGATTACAGTTGTTATTAACAATGTCCGCTGTGTTTGCAATAGTCTGAAGGAATGGCAGGTGAAAGTTTACACGGAGAAATATTACACAATTTCACGGCATATAATCCCACCGCGCTTTCGCCGTGCCCGTTCATTTACTGACGGATATCGATGTTCGCATTTATATACCGTTTAGCACGACATATTCGCAATTTATTAGTGGTTTTTTCTTCTGCAAGCCAGACGCATCATGTTTATCACGACCATTTTCAACTAAAAAATTTATGGCAGTATAGCGACAGATATTCTAATAAAACTCAATGTTGCCGCTTTCGTAATACCAGTTAATTTCGCATCAAACGTCATCGCGACTCGTAATACAGAAGGAAATTTAAAAACTACAAATAATTGACAGTTATATCAATTCTATGCATAATTGTTTTACTTTTAAGTACACATTTGTAAAAAAAATATTTCTTCAAATGTAATTAGACATAACGTATCAAGAAAATGAATACAAATGTAGAAATTTTCCTTTTTGCATTTCGTCAATAAATCGTTTTGATCATAGTTTGCAGTTATCGCTCGAAACGAGCACCATTTTAACAAAGTTCATATTAATAATTCAAATTAGTCGCGTCTCAATTTTGTATTATCAATATGTATTGTACAATTCATTAAATGTTTCTAGTAGACAGAAATAAAATCCTCAATTATATAACTACACAAAAAAAAACCAAATACATCAATAATGTAGAAATACTTTTAAGTTAATAAAATTAGCTATGTATGATGATAAGGAAATCAATTCATAATCAACTTCAATTTGATCACCTCTAAGACCGTGTGTGTTATAATTAGTCTTGGAAACGAAACCCGATGAAATGAAATCAAGCTGTGTGAAAACTGTATTGATTTCGCAGTAAACTGAACACTACCGCCGTCCTATATTCATTAAAATTTAACTTAAATAATTAACATCGGAAAATAAACTATTCACTAATCATAAGGGTACAGTATTTGTCCTTTGTCCAGACACAAGACAAATTTTATAGTGAAAATAAGAGGAGATCCGACCAGCAATATTAGAATTACTCGTAATTCAATCATTTAGAAATACAGCATATTTACAATAAGGCGACACGTCACTTGTCCATCTCAAGTTTCATGCGTTCGCGTAAACGTTTCGCCGGTGGTTCATCAATTTCTTCCAGTCCTGGTACTTGTATCTTAGTCTCGGATGCTTCTGATGGCTATAGAAACAAATACAAAACAATCAGAAACACAAAAACGCATGAAATATCACATAAATGGCAAGATTATTAGCAATTAGTGTTACCTGTGCATCAATTCCTTTTATAACTTGTGCAGGCTGCTTGCACAG
The DNA here is from genome assembly GCA_030264675.1 of Anaulacaspis nigra. Lineage (NCBI taxonomy): Eukaryota > Metazoa > Arthropoda > Insecta > Coleoptera > Staphylinidae > Anaulacaspis > Anaulacaspis nigra. The sequence continues at coordinate 50,194 of JARJDV010000136.1, read as the reverse complement.
AATAATTACACATAAATTACTAATCACACGAAAACGACATAGAAAGTAAGACTTACTTGCACATCAGTACCCAACGGCCCACATGGTTCCAACTTCGCCTTCGTTTTCACTTTTTTATTTCGTTCATTGTTAATTAAAGCTAGCGTAGCTTTCTTGGGCTGATATTGTAGTTCGGGTGGTAAAAATACGCGGGCATTTATAAAGTCCTCCTGTGGACTGAAGTACATCGTTGGTATTCGCGTCTCCGATGGGAAATCTTTCAAGTCGTAATTGTGCAATGTTTTTGTCATTAGTAAGCCACTAGTTAAATCACACAACGCCCATAATTTCTACGGAGAAAAAAGGCAATTGAATATCATCAAGAAGCCAGTTTTTGCATAAAAAACTTACGTAATTAATTGAATCATCATGAGGTCGTAATGAATCTTTATGATTCTTCATGCGCTCGATGCAATTTCTGTAGAAACCGTAACTAAAATATTCGCTCTTAGTCACTAAAGGCTCCAGAATGAACCAGAGGCAAACTTTAGCTTTAGTTAAATCATTAACATCGTCCCATTTTGAAAAAACTGGATCGTGCGCCAGCACTGGTATCGCAAACACTAACATGTAATCGGGTAAAATATGCGGCAATTGATGCATTGCTTTGTCAACTTGGCCAGTTCCCATCGTTAATGTTTTAACGTAGTCTCGTCGCTTATTAATGTCAGCTACCATGTAATTCTTGATAGTTTGTTTCAACTTCGCGTCTGTTTCTTTCCCTGCTAGTGCATAATAGCCCATGAAGTCAAGTGGTAAACATTTATTTGGCAAACCACGCCCTAATCCCTTATGTAGCTTCGCCGCGAACAATTCGCGCACTTGTTTTACTTCATCCGTCATAAGTGTACTTAAATTATAAAATTGTTCGGCTGTGTACTGATCGCCAACGCCCTTTTGCTCGCAAACTTTCAGCATCGAACAGCCAGCAGCTAACCGCAACCAGGACATCTCGGCAGGCGATAACTTTCCAGATTGCAATAAGTCGCCCTTGTGTAAAATAAAGGCATTCAGCATTCGGAATGTTTTTTGTGCAGAAGCAATGTCTTGTTTGAGACCCAGCAGCCATCGTGCCATGGCTTTCAAGCCTTCAATTTTACAACGTGTTTCCTCGGGTAAATCATCCTCAGCGCACCACATCGTTTCCATATCATGGCACTCATCGCCCTCCTTCACGTCTTTTACTAAAAGTTCTTTCACAATCTGCAAAACTCCAAATATTAGCAACATATATAGATCTAAGAAGCGATTATTCACCTTTCTAGAGACAATATTTTTAATTTGTACTTTGCATCGTTCCGGCACGTTAAACGCAATATGTCCTAAAGTTACAATAGCAGTACGGTAGTGTGGATTGGTGGGCTCCAAATTATTCTTTGCTGTGTCCAATATTGACGGGAACAGCGTATCATGTAAATCGGGCATATTGACAAAAATACATCGAATTGCACCTTTGGCTTGTTTGGGTGTGCCGGTTTCAGCAAAACTCTTACAAATAGGTGCTAATGTTTCCATCAATTGCGGAAAATCCTCAGCTGCAATAATACATTTAATATTCAATTTATCAACTAAAAAGCATACTTACAAAGGCATTTATATTTCCCCAAGAATGTAAAAACGCTCAATACTAGTGGAGCTACTGTTTCATCCTCAATTTGCAGCATTTCCAGCAACTCCTCCAACACGTCGCTGTGATGGAAGTGCGATGGGAACACACAGCTTAACATTACTAGCAATCGTAATCCTCGGTCCCCAGCCGTGGCAGGATGCAATCCTACTTCTTCAACTGTGTTACCGCCGCGCAGACAGTCATCGACATAGCCAACAAGTAATTTTATGGCATTGTGATCGACCATTACACTGCTCACACGCTCCAGGAGCATTTTTACAGTATTATAATACAGATTGGTCATCACTGGCTGGCCAAGCTTCTTAAGTACAGCAGCTGTAGCTTCCGAGCACTCCTGGCACGCAACGCTCGGTCTAGCCACTGTGTCCATTGCTTCAAGTAGTACACTATCTTTACGTAGATGATTGGAGAATTTAGTCAGAAACTCATTAGCCTTAACAGGTTCCGGTAGGCAGCGCGACAATGCATTGATCTTATTTAGACACTCTTTGGATACGTCTGGAGTTGATGGCCGTTTATGCAGATCAAGCCATTCGAGTACCAGTTTACGGACACACAACTGATTCTTCTGCAGTTCCATGAACGCTTTAGTGGCGTGATCGTCAACTGTCCCCAGGAGATGGTAGAGTTTCTTCATCCGCTCTGGCGCTGGCAGTTGATATGGTACGAGACAAGTGTTCAATAAACGTTCCACAAGTAGGCGATCTTCCATTCCAGCCATATAATAACCGTTGAGGATCTTATCCTTTATCCACGTAACTGCTTTTTTCGTTGCGTTTGGAACGTCCGGGTCACTGAGATGTTTACGATAAATCATCGCAAGGCCACTCATGGCCTCCTTGCGGATTTTGAATTTTTTATCAAGTGTGCGTTCCTTGACAAATTCTAACAAATCTTCACTGTCAGAAACCACTTGAAAGTCTCGACGCGCTGTTGTAACAATTGCCATAACAACTTCATAACGAACAGTCTCTTCCGCGTCGTGCTGACGCATTTTTAAAGTTTCAGTTATGTCTTTTCGCAGATCTGGGTGATTCAATAGAAAGTGCATTGAGTACTGGACGCATTTGGTTCGAATTGCCACCGATATATCGTTGAAACGGCCAAGAAATGATCGCCATAATTGCGTGTGACGCCTTGCCAATTCAGAGTCCTTCTCACTAAACATCCGTGCAAGAAGCGCAACGGCACCTAATCTCTCATTTTCTGACGGACTTTTTAGCTTGCATTCGAGCTGTGGCAAAACGGCGGATAATATATGTGGGCAAATATGATTTAATTCATATATTAAATCATAAACTTTGGCGCAAATAGCTAGAGTTTTGTCTTCTTTGCCAAGGATGAGTACCTGATTGAAAAACGCTTGAATATATGGTTCCAATGTGTCGGACGTCTTTATAACAAGTTCCTTGGCTAGTAAATACGCATTCTTCCTCTGCGTCTTGTTGGGCTCAACAATGTTCAGTAGAATAATGTCCAGAAGCTCATTACTAACAATGTCACTTTCTGTGATGAGAGGGCACAAAACGTCAAGCATGAAACTTTTTACGCGTCCTGAGTGTTCATCATTTACTATCTTAAACATTAGGTGGAAGAGTGCACAGAATATTTCCTGACAGTCTTCCAGTTCAAAGCACATGTTGAATGATTTCACATATGCCAGATTTTCCAATAGGTAGAAATAACGCTTAAATGCAGCATCCTTGGGATCCTTCAGTCCTGACAGTTGAGTAATCAAGAACAAAAATATTGTCTTCACCTGATCAGTATCTTTATATGGGGCTTCTGGCGCATACACTCTGAGGACGTCAGCAATGCAACATGCAATCAGAAGCTGGACGTCGCGTGAAGGATGTGTAAGAAATTGTTCTTCTGCCAGATGTAAAGCTAATGGGATGAATTGCTGATATGCCCCTTCATCTTGGCCCATAGCCTGTAAGGTATGCGCCAGTGTCTTAAGTCTTCGAATGAGTTCATCAGCACCCAAATCATCAGTAATCGGCCTGCAGCCCGATGGGTAAACAATCTCCGACATCGTGAAACTAAATATAAACAACCATTAGTTTGTACAGTCAAATACCCACGAAGGGGGTAGTCCGCGAAATCGACTTTGACAAAACAATTCGCACTTTCGCGGTATGTTATGTTTTGTTTACGTTTTTGTATAGCGTTCATGAGTGATTAGGGGACATGTTAACAATACCAATAAGACACCAACCTGATTGCGTTGCTCTTCGCTACAGCTTCAGATTTATTTACATTTATTTTTCAAAGTCCAAGAACCAGCGTTGCGCGCACTTTACACAAACCATTGACCACAAATTGATAAGCAATAAACTTATTTTACATCAAGTTCACATCACCTTAGCGCGTTCAATAGCATCCTGCGTGTAAATACTTGTTAACGCGGCTTTTCATATAACCGTATTCTGTGTCGTTGGGACTCGGTGCGGTACGCGAAAGAGAAAATAACGAAGCAAAATGGCGGAAGATAAGCGGCACTAACGCACTGGAAATCACAGCGTTGCCATTTTGCTAGCGTCCTCTTCATGAGCATTTAGTAAAGTTTTTCACTACTGCCACTAAATTTATATTTTTAGATGAATATAAAATGGAATACTTCTGTTAATATCAATGATTGATAATATACTCGGAAATTATATTTATAATTTTAAACATGTTTGGTCAACAATGTATTAATTATCAAAGTCAGAATTGCCAACTATCATTTTAAATAACATGCGTCTACTTCATCCACAAATAAGTGATATTAACATCAAGGAGTTTCATACTATTTATTTAAGTGGAAGTTATTAGAATTTTTTTATCTATAATTTGCTGTTTGAGAATTTCTCATTATTGTTTAAATATTGTGTCAAAAATTATTTCAATGAGTTAAACAACACGCAGTTGGCAGCACTTTGCGTCACAAGCATAAGTTACTAACAACGCTGTCGCGTATCGTAAAGTGCTTGGTGCTGGGCTATAATAGAATAATCTTGTTTTTTGTGTGTGATTTGTATCTCATGTCGGCATTCTAAAGATGAGCGATTATTCAGCGGTCGCACCACCGCCACAACAGAACTTCAATCAGTCGTCGGCATTTGCTGCCGCCCTTCAGCGCGCCAAGCAGGTAGTTACCTTGGCAGTTACTAACAAAGTGTTTTCTTGTGAATTCTTCATCAACTAACAACATTCTTAGATTGCAGCTAAGATTAATCCAGCGACTACTCCGGGACAGAAACGGCCCTTAGAGGATGGTCAAGGTAACTAGTGTGTTTGTGTATCACAGTGAAAATCAATTCATTGGTCAATTGAATTTAGAACCTGACAACAAGAAGTTGGCTGCATCAGTCCCCTCAAGAAATTCAATGGGTGGACCAAATATGAATGCTGCACCACCACCACTTGGAGGTGGACCTCAAGTAAATGAAGACATTAAGGTTCCTGATAAAATGGTTGGGCTGAGTAAGTGATCATAGTGTTTATTTTCTACAAATCTTGCAATTTGCAATATTTCTTAATAGTCAACACAATTGATTATATTCTTGTATGCAATATTTGCAGTAATAGGAAGGGGTGGAGAACAGATAACACGTTTACAGGCTGAGTCTGGGTGCAAAATTCAGATGGCTCCTGATTCTGCTGGTCAGCCAGAAAGAGTTTGCTCATTATCTGGCACTCGAGAAGCTATCAGCAGAGCAAAGGAGCTCATTATGAATATAGTACACCAGCGAGGTCGCTCTGAGGGCATCGCCGGTCTCGATTTAGGTCCAGGATTGGGACAGGGTAACTTTAGTTTGATTCATTTCAGCTCTGCATGAATATCCGTATTCATTTGTTGATCCAACGTGTTTTTTATCCTACAGATCCCTTGTGCCTATGAATAAGTCATTAAATCCATATATGTAGAAGTGTATTAACTTTGTAATTATCACATTATGATCTGTAGGTGCAAATGGAAATGGAGGACGAAACTTTGTTGAAATTATGGTTCCCGGGCCTAAGGTAGGTCTGATTATTGGCAAAGGCGGCGAAACCATCAAACAGCTTCAAGAAAGAAGTGGAGCAAAAATGGTGGTTATACAGGATGGTCCAAGTCAAGAACAAGAAAAGCCTTTGCGCATTAGTGGAGATCCATCTAAAGTGGAATATGCAAAACAATTGGTATATGATCTGATAGCTGAGAAAGAAATGCAGGCGTTCAGTCGTGGTGGCCAAGGTAGTCAGCGTGGGGGTCGCGAGGATCGCGGCGGGCAAGGAGGGTTTCCGGGCGGCAATGAATATAATGGTAATAACGGCGCGGGTGGTGGTAACGAAGTGGAAGTGCTTGTGCCTCGAGCAGCAGTCGGGGTCGTCATCGGAAAAGGAGGTGATATGATAAAGAAAATTCAAGCCGAGACTGGTGCGCGGGTACAATTTCAACAAGCAAGAGACGAAGGACCTGGTGAAAGACGATGCTATCTTTCTGGAAAACCGCAAAATGTTGAGCAGGTATTGAGAGCCTTAACTATTTTCCTGTGCAACTGATTTTATCGAATTTTGTTTGCAGGCACGGCAAAGGATAGAAGAATTGATTGACAGTGTTATACGACGAGACAATGACGGTAACGGTAGTGGCAGAAACGGTGGTGGACGCGGAGGCGGCGGCGGTCGCGACCGATTTGATAGTCGTAGCGGCTCTAACAATCGTAACGGTGGGGGTGATTACCAGGGCGGTTGGGATGATAGACGACAGACGCAAGAAGTTACATTCACAGTTCCCGCTTCAAAATGCGGTGTTATTATTGGCAGAGGTAATTTATAAGACGTTCTATTCCTATCTTCATGGTATACTAATCGTGGTTTTTAGGGGGCGATACGATAAAACAGATCAACATTAACTCGGGCGCTCATTGTGAACTTGACAGGCGATCGCCTGCCAACCCAAGTGGTGACAAAACATTTATAATCCGCGGTGAACTGGAGCAGATTGAAGCAGCCAAACGTATTATTAGTGATAAGGTTCAATTACCCATTAATTTTGTTTCGGCTGGCGGCAATATGACAAATGCGTTACCAACGGTAAGTCCTCATTTGAGTGGCAATATAGATAATTCATAGGTGGTTCAGTTGAAATTCTTTTGTTGGATTTGTTTAAACTCGTGGATTTTGAAATTTGTTTTCACGAAAAAATTTTCTTTGCATTTTCAAATGATATATACAGGCTTATCCGGGCATGGCCCCACAGGGGTATAATCCGCAGGGTTGGGGCGTACCCGGTTTCCAACAGCAGTGGAATGCACCGGCGCAAGGCAATGGCACAGGAGACGGTCAACAACCTCAGGCAGTTGGTGCAGCACCAGTACAGATGAATCCAGTATCGGGACAGCCAGACTACTCACTTCAGTGGGCTGAATATTACAGGTCATTGGGAATGCTACGGGAGGCTGAAATCATTGAACAACAAGTGAGTATTACTTCAAGTACTTTGTATATATGTGATGATCGTTTCTAACAACTTAGGCGAAGAGTAAAAATGCTCAACCAACATCCGGGCCAAATGCACTATCCAATCCCGCTGCACCCAATCCAGCAGCGTCTGCACAAACAGCTTCATCGACAGTGGCGGCCGGTCAACCAGCCTCGAATGGTGCACAGCCAGACTATAGTGCGCAGTGGGCAGAATACTACAGGAGTTTGGGAAAGCATAAAGAAGCAGAAGCGATTGAAGCACAAATGAAGACAAAAGTAAGCTGTTTTTAATAAAATATGTTGAACACGTCATGTTAATAACGTTCTTATCTGCACTATGTAGGCCGGCGCTCAACCCAATCTTCAATCGAATCCAACGTCGCTAACGTCCACATATCAACAACAATATGGAGCGTATCAAGGGCAAGCTGGTAAGCAAATTTTCCCGCCATGTTACTAGATACATATTAAATTGCTAAATGAATACTTAGCTGGATATTACGGTGCTCAAACGGGGCAAGCAGGTGCAGTGCCCCAAGGAGCGGCTGGTCAATACAATTTTCCCGGTTATGGCTATGGTGGAGGCCCAGCAGCCCAACAGCAAGCATCACAGCAAGGAAACCAGCAACAGGCGCAGTCCGACAGCAATTGAACCTGTCCATAATGATCTCAGTTATCAGTCATCGATGCCCAACGATACAAAATTTGTAAGTACCATTTCGAATACTCTCTATTATGTTGATAATTCTCTTCGGTTGACTTCTTATGATTCTTGTTGCATTGTTTTATTATAATCGTCTGTATTATATTTGATTTATCATCGCAAGCCTTGCATTTAAAACAAATCATTGGCCTTTACGGCTAATTATGTGATATACTTATTATCAGCTTTACGATATTTTCATAATGTAGTTTACTAATTGATGGCAAATTTTGGACAGATATTTTACATTACCTGTTGTTTCTATATACTTGATGATTTATTGCACTGTGTATTTGAAATTGTCGCTGCAGTCTTTCACACGAAAATTCTATTTGTTATCTCTTTGATGATTGTGTAACTAGGTGTTTCCAAAGCAACTTCTGGAATGCTTAGTAATACACACAGATTTACTGCACGTTTGATTTATTATTTTTCCTATTATTTTGGTTGATTTATATGGAATATGATTTTTATTGTTCTGTGCTTTAACACTATTCTTTTGATTTCGATTCGTGTCGACAATTCCAGAAGATAAATTGTGGACGAGCAGCAAGATTTGTAAACATTTGACCACAATATTTGCTTATAGATTTATATATTATCACTCAACTTATATATATTTTTGTTGTTGTCTGATTTTACACATTAATGTGTTTTAACATGCATATTACAATACTATCAATTAATTACATGTATTTGTAGCTGTTAGTAATTAATTGATTTGGAATACTTTGTAGTCTCTCTAGTGAATAACGCTAGTATATGTAATTGATGATAATAGTATTTTGGTATGTAGTGAATAACAAAAATTTTCAGGATAATTATGGGACTACTGACCAACTGCTTCCAATGTGTTTTTGTGTCGTTTACAGATTATTTGCCCTCATCATCAATTATGAATACATCGTGTTCGCACGAACATAGAGCTCGGCATGCCATTGCTCATTTCCAGTCATAAAATGCAACTCATATTGAATTGATAAATAATGCATCAATATATAGCTAACATCGATCCAAAGAGGCCATGGGAATTCGACGTGGCGTTACTATTGCCGTTTATTTTCTAATTTCGCGCAATCGAAATTTTATGATGATCTTGATATTGACGAATCATTGCCTAAAAGTATAGGAGCGAAAGCGCGCGCACCTTCATAAAAATCATGAAACGGATTCAGCTACGGTTGAATGCTAGTTTGCTAATCACTTCATATAAGTATTATCCATGCTACTCGAAGAGAGCGACAGATTTTTACTTATTAGGAGTTAATTTCTGTAATGTATTTAAGATTAAGGTTTCATTTAATTTTTTTAAACTAATTTTTATTTTCTTTCATTCTTTATATTTAGAGAAATACGTAATGCGTTTTCATTCTTAACTAGCAACCATGAAGTTTTTTGATTTACAAGTCAAAGGTATTTATATATCGTAAACCACAAGCAGTCGGATAAAGAAAAAATATATAATTAACCAAATTTAAGTAACAAAAAAAGTATATATAAATAATTAATTATGTACATAAATATAACAATAGCATTAAATTTGACACATATGGTGGATTTAAGAAATACTCCTGGCGAACATTCAACAAATACTACGATGTTGCAGGAGTATTCAATTGATTGATTATGAAGTGCTGCAGTTTGTATTAAACGCATCATAAATAAGTGCGCAGTAATTATAGGGACAGTATATTAATTAAACATGTCTTCGCTAATTCTTAAAGTTGAATTAAAGACTATTTTAACGTAGCTTCCAAAGTAGTTAAGAAAAATGCCGTTTGGTTTAATACGGTGTTCATTTCGCAAATGCGCCATTGTAGTTCGCTTAAGCACCTTAATTGCTAAACAACGTTCTTTATGGAAATGGTAATTTCATCTCTACAATTTAACATATAACATACAACATATTGAGAATATCGCAAATACTTTGAATCATGTTAACATAATACTGATTTTTACAGCAACAGACTCTCCTTGAATATGTCTAGTTTTAAATTATGGATCTTGTCGTACGCTCAAAATTTCTAGGGTTGTGCGCTGATTACATTTCGTTTGAAATTATATTATATATATGTCTGTCTGTAAATTATTGCAGCATGTATGTTTCTAGGAGTTGTCAATCATAATTTTGAGCAACGAGAGCTTGAAGAAGACGTGCAATTAGCGATATAAATTTGATGCATATAGGTTGTCCTCTTTCACGGCCAGACAATTGGTAAATTGGCAACAAAGATAAAGTTCGAAAAATACAAAAACGTAATAACACTTATTGAATACTAATGAAGCGCATATTTTTTACAAAGAAAAAACGTTTTCAAGCGTTGCATTTTTTTTCTCATATATATATTATGTGTATCTACTGCATATTTCCGTTATATTATGAAGATTATTGATGACTTTATCATGTATTTTTATGACCATGTAACAGTTTAGCATAATTATTACTTATATGATGACATAATACTATGTGACAATTGCTATTATTGGTATTGAATCTTTGCTCTTATATGTTTTGATGATTATTATTAAACTTTAACACTGTATTTGTATATAAAGTCAACCACGTTCATGTTTTTAGATGCTGCATCTACAAGCACCGTTCGCGGCAAGGTAAAGTATCAATGTTTTGTCGAATTGATGTGATGAACAAAATGTATGTTGTTGTAATTTATTTATTTGCGTACATCCCCGATCATAACTTATGGTATCTCATTCACTTGATTATGTGTTGTATTATGTAATATTGGATTTGAATATTTTCTAGGGTAATAAGAGTTTGCCTGAAAAAAACGTACTATCTGCAGTCGTTAAGTGTACCAATTTCAATACTCTGCATTATTTTATTTCCCATTATGCTGTTCTCTTATCATCATCGTTGAGAAAGCGCAACACGTTTTATATGACATAATGTATCCGATGAATGCTTGTTACATTGTTCCACACACGTACTTTTAGCCACTTGATATGCTATTTGTTAACTATTAGTTGTTTAATTGTTGCAGGCCTGGAGATACAGAAATGTATGAATTTGTTCTTTTTTATGATTTGCATCATTTCTTTTTCTGAATGTATTCATTTCATCATTCATCATGTTCGAATTTCACATATGAATGTACAACAGCATTCCACTGATGAATATTGCCTTAATTATTTATAACATTGTTTTACAGCCTTATTATTCTTGCATTAAATTTTACATTGAAACAAACAGTCGTGTGTACAATAGATTTTTGCTTGTTTTAGTTGTAAGCCGAATTCCTCATTCAAGTCGTGCTTTAAGTTTCTCGCTCTGACGTCTGATGTCCTGAACCGTTTTTTCGGGTAGATATTCTCTGCAAAATAAATGTAGTTAATAGGAGTCCACGCTATCGTGGGCAGAGTTTTCACTTACTTCAAACCGTCTAACTTTTGATTGACAGATTGGTTCAATCTCACTTTGCGCATTTCGTTTTCAAGCCGGATTGCTTCACCCTCTTCCATAGCTAAACGACGTTTATCAATGCGTTCTTGTTCCTTGAAATTTACTTGTTTCAATAGTTCGTATCGATTCTTCAAGGCCTTTATCTTATCTTCTTTGGCTTTCTCTTGTTCCTGTTCGTATTTCTCTTTGTGGATATCGCAAACCTAGAGAAATAATATAAATAACATTTGTTTCCCAGAATAAATGAATTCGTTCTTTACTTTGAAGAATTGTTCTTGATCTCTTGCTATTTCCCTCGCTCGTGCTTTACGGATATCTTTAATTTGTTGCATGCGTTCCTCCTTTAATTTCTCGAGTTCTATTTTACGTTTGAGTGCTGCATCTTTTTCTTTGCGTCGCCATTCACGTTCAATCTAAAAAGGAGAAAGTGAAATAAAATAATTGATTTTGTAATTTAGTTTACTTCTTCTTGTATGCGGAATATTCGCATTTCTTCCCCTTTCTCCTGAAGCTCTTGTTGTTCGCGCATCTTGTCTCCAATTCGTTGGCTGTCCGCTTCCTTACATTGTTTTTCCATTGCAGCTTGTGCGATCCGCTCATCTTCCTCGCGTTGTTTTCTCTCCATAAATTCTCTCATCTGAAATACGATAAATAATATAAAACAGAGTAACTCATAAATGACCATAATTACTCTCATATCTAATGCTCTTTCTTCTGCTTCCTTGAGCGCTTTGAATTTGATGGCCTCTTCGTGAGCGCGACGAAAATCATCACGAATTTCAATCTGTTTCTTCTTCTTTTGCTCAATTTCTTCCAAATGATGCTTTTCAAATGCAATTAGTAACTTGTTACTGTTTCGTGCTTCTTCCTCGCGTTTTTCGCGTTCAGCAAGCGCTTGAATCTCGTTGGCTTTAAGTTGTTGTTTTACAGCAACCACAAATTCTTTTGTTCGTTTTTCGGCTTCTTCAACTTGCTTTTGCTCTCGTATAATGAGTCGTTGACGATTTTGTTCCATCATCATGTCTAGTCGTCGGTCTTCTTCTTCTAGTTCTTTCTCTATAATCTAAATATCTTTTGGTAGCAGAACGGCGTTTGATATTGTCAAGATTTTACCTTTTTCTCGTTGATTTGTGCTTCTCTAATTGCCAAGCACTTGCTTGCTAGAATTATGCCATTAAGAGTTTTGATCTCATCCATTTGTTCTGTTTGCAATTCAGCAGCCCGCTGCAGCATGTACTGATTCTTTTTGATGGCGTCATTTTCTGCTTCTTCTAGTACTGCACCCCTTTCGGCGGTTTTGTTCTGCGCTAGTCGAAGTGTTTCTCGTCGTTTTTCTGATTCAATGTGTAATTCCTTTTTCCTCTGCGCTGCATCCTGGATCATTTTGTTACGGTCTTCCTTTGTAACCACTTTTGATTTCGCTTTTAAGCGATCAAAATCCGACTTTGGAAGTATACCAGGAATGGCAAGGGGTTCAGTACTTGGTATTATCAATTGTTTAGCTCCCGAAACCACAAAAGGCTTGTTTTCGGTTGCCTTTTCCGGGTGATAATGGATGGGCACACCATTTACCGTATGATTGCATTCAAGCAACCTAAAAGATATTTTCTAAGATTTTTTCCAATATCTTTAGATTCTTATACTACGTATGATCTCCTTTTGCTCGTGTTTGCTTTTTGCGTTGTAGAGCCATTTTAAAAATTGGTATAAATTGTGTAAATACACTAAAAGGCCAGTTGTCTCAAAGACAATTTCTGATTGAAGCCGTTATTGATTTAATAACTGACTTCCTAGGCAACGATGCTTAGTTATCGCGATTTAGTTTTTGGGAACCTAATTGGCTTAATAAATTGGTATAAAGTTGGTGGACAAGGTAGATAAGTGCAAAATATAAAAGTTTCAAATTGTACATAAGTTTATTAAATTGGTAAATTTCGGCGCATTCAAACATTGTTGACATTTATGAAATTGTGTGTCGCAACTTTTGCACAAAAATTGTAAGGACGCTACATTGTAAGGTTTGTGAATCAAATTACAAATTTAGTACTATTGATAGAATTCCAGAAAATGTTCGCTAATTATGTGGGATAGACGTTAGGGTTATACATCCGGTTGTATAGTGTCCGACGATTGCGGCGCCCTCACTTTTGTTAGTTTAAACTAAAAAAAAATTAGCTATGTTGCCGTGTCTTAAAATTATTTAAACAGTTAATTTTCCCGCCGTGGCACATGTCCAATTTTTCTTAAGCTCTTTTGATGTTTATGGGTTCTACTTGGATATAATATGTTTTATTATTATTCTTTAGATCAGTACACCCCATTAGTAGAATACATTTATACATATTGAATTTTTAAAGCAATATTTAATTTAGAAGTTATGTAATATTTTGTTTACATGTTAATTTTTATCTATTATCAAATTGCTTGACGTGAGAACTGGTGAGAACTATAAAGGCTTTTGACTTTTTTGATTTTATTAAATCTCCAATTCAGTTGCTTATCATGTATTTCAAGCTTGCAAATTCAAATTTTAAGGTAACCAATTCAATTGTGAAAACGAAGTCATGTAAGCGGGATTGCACACAGCAAGGTTCTTTACAATTCTAAAATCATTTCCCGCAAGCATACTATAGCCCTGTTGCACTAGGTAAGGCGATCTATACGCGTGTCTAACACACGGGTTATTATATATGAATTTAAGGACGACGACTCAAAAAGAGCAACTGATCGCATACTCCTTAAGGTTATTCGCGGGGCAAGTTTTGAAGTTTTTAATTACTTGCCTGTTGTTTATTATAGTCCCGTATTACCTAATAGCAATGCTTTCTGTTAAGTGCTATTATCATATATTAAATTACATAGAATTTCTCGCAGCTTGTTTTGGCAGGTTTCCTCCTACTTCATAACTCTGACTTTACGCGCGCCGGCACTGAAAGCTGTTGTTGCGCCTTTGCCTTCCTCACTCTTACTGGATAAAGGTAGGCACGTGTATGCCCAAAACAAGTGCCTGTATCCTTTACCAATACGATTCGACTGTTATGCATTAGGTATTACACTTTTCAGAATTATACAAAGATGATCACTTCCAGTAGCCAGTTGCAGTGAGTGTCAATATCTCATATAGTAATTGTTCATTTGGGTCATGGATTGCAAAAGACATTTTAAATTTGTTAATTGAGTGTTGCAGTAGCGGGGGAAAAGTTAATAAATCTTTTTTTGCGTGGCTGGATTTTACGGATAACCATTTCCTCCACCTCAAAGCCGGTACAACCTGTTAGTTCAAACAAGCCCATTTTGTTTGGTCCCACATGATAACTGGTCTAATATAAGAAACCTCATGATCTTGCATAAGTACAATTGTAAACGCATCTTGGGAGGCATGCATATTGATACTTCCTTTCATTTTGTTAAAATAATTTATCTCAGATGATAATTCATTGTTAGTCTAAGAGTAGTTTTAATCAAATATATAGTTTAAACAAACCTAATTTTTCAAACTAATTTTACTATTACAATAAAAATTAATATTCAAGTATTTCAAAGTTTCCAAATTCAAATCACAAAATCCACCGAATTCATGTGAGCGCAATTGCAACTCAGAAATGTTATGTGCAGTTCTGTTTCAATTTATGTGTCAGTATTTCCTAGTTGTGCAAAAATGTATATTACCATCCAATCGCGTAGTTTGAAAGCGCTAAAAGATTATGACTCCTTTGCAGTACATAAAATTAGTGTAATGAAACTATATACATATCATTACTATTATAGAGGATATTCAATCATTATCACTATATTCATTGTAATACTATTAACATGCATTGAGAAGGACGGTAATTTGACAACGTTGTAAACAAGCCAACAATGTTAGTGGGGCTGTTGGCTCCAACTTCCACGTGCCTCGTCCATTTTGTATGTGACTTGGTTGGTGCACGCCGTTTCTGGTTCAGCGCTGATCAATTTATTCTTCTCTATTGATTATCTCGACCAGAGCACTTATTTCTTCAATAATCAGCAATGGTAAATGGTCTAGAAGCTTATAACAAAGTTTAACTAACTACTAACTATCGAGTCTTAACATGCGGATGATTTAACCTTTAAATTGTGCGGTCAGAGTTTATCACTTTCGTGTTTTAGGCTACGATGAAGGAAAATCCGGAAAAGCCTGGACAGGAAACTGCTCCAATCCATCGTATTCGTATTACACTTACATCCTGTAGTGTACGTTCTTTGGAAAAGGTCTGCAGTGATCTCATCTCTGGGGCTAAAAAGCAAAAGCTCCGCGTCAAAGGACCAATTCGTATGCCAACAAAGACTCTTCGTATTACAACACGTAAAACTCCTTGTGGTGAGGGTTCCAAGACATGGGATCGTTTCCAAATGAGGATCCATAAACGTGTGATTGATTTACATTCTCCATCTGAAATTGTTAAACAAATCACTTCTATCTCTATTGAACCAGGTGTAGAAGTTGAAGTAACCATTGCTGACTCTTAAACAGTTAAGTGTTTAAAGGTGTTCAAACATCAATTTCTAATAAATGGAACTGAGAAAACCTTAAGATTTGTAGTTTAACTTTCGTTGTAGTCTGTACTATTCTCCCAAATTGACTAGGTTAGAAATCAAATTTGATGGACACTGCTTTTACTGGTCTTGCATGATTTGAAAGTTACTTTCAGTTGAGCTTAAAGTCAGTGTAACTGCATTGGGATCCCTGAGAAACAAATATAGAAGAGGCAGTGTTAGTAAATTGAAAAATAATTATATTTTCAAGTGAATGATATGCAACTAAAGACACTATTGGAATCTAAATTTCATTCTTTTTCTAAGTGAAAGGTTGGAGATAACATTCTCATGACCAGGAATGGTAAAAATATGTTGTTTCAGTTTCAGTTGATGCAAGCTATCTGAATTTTGGGATTTCTACTTAGAATTTCAATTGGATTTGCACTAAAGAGGATATTTCTTTAGCAACTTTCAAATGAGCATGATGTATAAAAATTTATTTATACTATTAAAGAACGCATAATGTTAAAATACACAATTCAATACTCTATAAAAACTACATTCTGTTTTAAAATATGCTTCAATATAATCATATTTTTTCTAATTTATAAATAATTGTTCATGTTTCAACTACGCAATAGTAATTTTACATATGTCAAGTAGTAATATTTTGTATATATTTCGTTTATTATTAATTGTATATTTAGTTATAAGGCATTTATAATCTATTTAAGAATGGAGTGCCCCATTTTCAGCAGTTTAAGGAGGAGGTGCATCTTAAATGCTAATGCTTTTAGATAGCGCAAATATGCATCTTATGAATGTAGGTGATCCATTTGTCAACGTCAACGCCGACTCGATTTTAATCAATATGTCGAATAAAAAATTAAGCTTGTCCATTTGTGACTGGTCCACTGGGAAGTTCAGCATTGCCATTCATCTTTGGGAAACTATTAGTCATTGCCTTCGTGGGAGTCACTGCAGGACTAATAATTTGATATACCTCACCAGTTACTGGATTTCTCTCTAAAGAATTCAAAACATTACATATATTATACACATTACTTGAACTCATCGGAAATCACCTGTATGAATTTTAGGCGAACGATTAGCATGTTTTGCATCCCAGGTTTGAACTCCGTTACCAGTTACTGGATTGCGATTTGTAACATCTACAACAAACAGGATATTTTCATAAACCTTGGAAAGTATAAACAAAAATTAATTACCATGTTTAGTGAGTGAAGCACGACGTGGCGACTGAATTTGAACACCAGATTCTCCAAAGAGACGATTGAAGGAATCAGATGAACGACGTCTTGGTGTACCATCAACAACACTGCGACCGTTCATAATATGGTTTCTGCCCTCACTTGTCGGGGATGAGATTACATTGACGATATCACTTGGTGGATTCCTGACACTGCAACAATAAGGAAATTGCGCAAAATTAGTATGAAAGACCAAGCGAACCCATAGTTTTACGTTTCAATTTTAATGTGGTCTAATTACAATAATTACATCGAAGAGATAAAACTCATTAATCCGCAAATGCTTCGCGACTTTGGATCGTAATTATGATGCAACGCGTATCTCTAGCCTGCTAATCACAACGTAATAAATCCGCTTCGTTCCGCGTTCGTTGGATTCGTTGACTTCTTATTCAACAGTGCTTCATCATCATCGTGAAGGACGCATGGTGACCAGCACTAGCCATTGGTGGCTGTCGTCTAAATGTTCAATGCTTCTTGCATTACTTTGAAATGCAACGCAATCTGGAAAATTGCTTAGTGAGTGCTCCAGTTAAACTATGCAATTCACCGGCTTGTTGCACTGCGCATCGCGCTCTGGCTTGATGATGGTAATTAATGCACGTTTTCGTTTTAAGATAGTTTTTCAACAGTTTGCTATTACTTGCAGAACGCGCAGCGCAAGAAGTTACCATGCGGTAAAAAAACGAACATCAGCAGCAACAGCGCAACATAACAACAGCCGATATGCCTACATCTAATCATTCATAAGCGCAACGTAAAGTTGGTAAATTAATTTCCGCGTTGCACGCTGTTTTGCACGGAGTACAAGTTCATTAGATTGCGTGCACGTCATGGTCGCGCGGTCGGCTTAAAGAATGCCGATGCTTCTTCGTTTCGTCAATTAGGTGTGTAACGCAACATTGCGCTTAGTATCTCGTAAAGTTGGTGCGCATTATCTCGACTGGAACTCGCCATGTATTATTCTTCTACACGGGGCACGTACACGACTCTCTCGACTTCTTCGCCTTCTTCTTCATGCTGCTGCTGCTCGTTTCGCATCTGAACGTTTACATTATTCAAGCGGCAGCGGCAGTCTCTCGGTGCTCGAGTACAGTTATTCTATTAATAATAAGCGTAATTAAAAAAATAATAATGCACGTTATGTGAAGGTATGCGTGCTAGGAGTAAACCACTAATGTATCTACTAAATTCTAGGTATGTTCTATTAGTTAGTTATTTGCGCATTGAACATACTATTCCATAGTCCTTGCAACAAATATTCAATGTAAAGTTGTTTAAATTATAAACTGATTGCTGATAATTACAGATTTCAATGTTTTTAGGAAAAGTAGGAAATCAACTTGATCCGAGGAAATCCAGCTTTTCTTCGGGATATTGATTATTCCTATTTCCTACAAATGGAGTGATGAACTCACTGACATCTGGGAAAGCAGGATCTTTCTTCTTTTCCAAGTTACAAGATTAGATTAAAAAACTAATTAACTTCATAGAAAGTTTTGATCACTTCTCAAGACTTCTTCTTCAAATCGTTTGGCTTTTCGGAATTCAGAAACTCACATCAATTAATCAAATTATAATATTTTGTTTGGTCGATTCCCACAATTATAATATTTCAATGATTCACGTTGTTGTTGTAATTTATACGCGGATATTCGCAATTATTTTTATCAGATATTTTTAAAGCATCCTAACTGTCTTTTAATTAGTGGTTCATAATTTAAGCAGGCAATATCCACTGACATTTATTTATTCTATAATAATATCTAAACGCATTGCACATTCATTTCACGCTAATGC
Organism: Anaulacaspis nigra; assembly: GCA_030264675.1. Classification (NCBI taxonomy): domain Eukaryota; kingdom Metazoa; phylum Arthropoda; class Insecta; order Coleoptera; family Staphylinidae; genus Anaulacaspis; species Anaulacaspis nigra. Next base: position 31,373 of record JARJDV010000136.1, on the reverse strand, counting down.
ACGCATGTCTCTTTGCGCTTAAAATTCATTCCTGCTGCAGCAAGCGGCAGCGAACGCATGTGAATCGTAAATTATTGTTCATATGCGTCGTGTGGGATTACGTTTATGTGAATGAGTGAGTATCATCGGAATTATGGTTTACTCTATGGCACCGCGCACAACCTGCACCAATGTGGATATGGATATATGCACTTATCGTGTGCGCGCAAATGGCACCTGGAAGCGATACTATAATGAGATAACGAGGGCGATGCGATAAAAAAGCCGCGCGATGCTTGTGCGTTTCACGTGTGTAGGAGAGACGAGAGAGCCAGTAGGTACAGCAAAAAAAACTGCCAAACACATACAGTTTGCGCGAACATTTCGAATCGCGCATTTTACAACAAGCGCGCTGCCCGATTCCGCAAATGCACCTCTCTCAAACGAGCCCATTGCCCATTGCGTACACCGGCAAATTGTGTACTTTCACATCTTTTACGCCTCTCTTCGTGCCTTAATGCAGCACTTAATACGTGTAACTAATTTTAATTCTGCGTTTTCCACTCGTTCAAATCGTTTCTTCTTCATTCGCGACCGTCGCTTCCTTATGCATTCGCACGAGCGTCGTTTCCAATGTTTAATTGGGTTTCGAGCTAGGCTTCAGTTAAGCACACCTCGGTTTTTCTAAAGTAACCAACACCCTGAATACACCTTTAAGGTGCGCGTATCGCAGCGCACAGATTTTAATTTCTCCCGCGAGCGCTGTGGTAAAATGAATCGAAAAAATGATCTAGTATGTTTGTGAGAATATCACTCAATGCATTTCGCCTTCTTATTATTTAAAGGTTCGTGCGCCAAGGTGTGGTTTCACAGATAATGATAGTGATGAAACTGAGCGTTCGCTGAAAGAGATATGCGGGGAGATTCAATATCTATAAATACATCAGCATTGATTGTAAAATGTTATTTCGCCTATGATTGTTATTGCGTCGCTGCGAGTGCAACAAACATGAAAGAGGCGAAAAAGATCGAAATCGCGCTGGAAACTACATGGCGAATATACACACTCGGCACAAGAAAACAAATATTATTAGTTATTATTAGCAATCAAGTAGGAAGAAGAAGAACTATAACAAGCCGCATCTGACATCAAAATCTTCCTTTCATTTTACTGGGTTTGGCGTACGCGCGCGCATCTTTGCATACTGCGTCTTGGAATCACATGGATAGATGCGAGCAATACACACCTTGAAGGCATATGGATGCCTCCCATTATTTTCAAATTGTTTGATTACTTTTCATCATCATCATCATCATCATCACGCATATGCCAGAAAGCTTTAAAGCTAAGCGCGCCTAAGCCTCGAATGATTTAGTTAAATTGTTTTATAAATGCTGGCGCGGAAAGCAAGCCTAAGTCTGCCTGCCTCACCTCATCAGTATTTTGAAATTTGTTTGCTTAATTGCCATTTGTACTACTACTAAAATTGCTTCAGATAGATGAGATTCGTGGCGAGCGTGAAATAAATATTTGCCGGAATTATTATGATTATTATTAATGTATTCTATAATTACATAGGTGTGCTCATTAATTGCACAATTTGGAGAAATAATGATAGCAATTTAAACCGTAATCAAAATCATTGAACGGCACACGAAGAGAGCCACAACCCAGCAATCATAACAAACTATGATGGATTGATTTTCATTTGGAGCAGCGATGCAACAAACATTTAATTTGTTTTTTACATGTTACCATTATTGCTGTTGCTGGCATTGTTGTTGCTAATTCCCTAAACAAGCCCGCACAACCAACAACGAGGCAGCCGGCATGAATTGCTTGCGAACACCATTTACAAGCACTTTAATATCGAACAATGGCAACTATTTCGCGCTCGCGTTTACAGCTTCATTTTTACGAGGCGCAACATGATTTGCAAATGTATTGTCAATTTGACTACGTACAGGAAGTATGCACAAAATGCTTTTGTTAAATAATGTGCTATTTAAACAATTGAAACAAATTACGAATAGTGAATCATCTACTTAGTTAAAGAAGTAGGATATAACAACTTGGAAAGGTTGTAATTATCTTCCAAGATTAGAATACTTAATAATTTAAATTTCAAGTTTATTCACTTTAGTTGATGAAGGAGGAGTTTGACTTGAGTCAACTTAATTAGGATGAACAGCTTACTAAGTAACAAATCAATAAAACATTGCGAAATAATATTGATTATTCATGTATTCATTAATAAATCATTGCTGTTACACTATTTTGGACAGGATGCATACCTCCTATACCTCCTATCGCATTTATATTATGCATATATTCATGTAATTGAAGCATAAAAAGCAACTAACTAAGCCTGAAGGTTAAAATCAACAAGAAATTGTACTCGACTGCATTCATGTTCATGAAGATGCCATCCATCATACAGTTAGGGCATCAGAATGATGTTTGTGTCAATTCAATCAAATGTAATTGAAGTCTATTAGGAGGAAACAATTTATCAAGTCACACCACATACGCCAGCTAGAAAAAGTTCTTAATATTGTTTCTATTAAATTATCCACGAAAAACGTGGGTTCTTCGCTTGGTGCTAGTTTTCTAGTTTATTGTGATAAGTGTATATGAATAGTTAAGCGTGATGCATCTCTGTAACTAATTGCAGTTGATGAGTGGCACTGCGCAAGAAATGTCCTTGTAGCATCGTGTCGCTTGCACACGCTGCTGGCACTTGGGTCGATCACATCGACTTGCAATCACGCGACATCGTTTCGCTGGCTTGTTCATTGTCTGGGTATTTGCTTTTTTCGCGTCTTGGCCGCACGTATTGGCTTTAGCAGGCATAATAACACTTATGATGCATATTACCTCTTTGTTCATACGCGCTGCATCAGCATGTAAAATATGAAGCCGACCTGCGAAAAACTCACTTCTTGCAAACGTACAAAAATCTTGATGATGGCATTGCGAGACAACGACAATTACTCAAGCGCAGAACGACTTTGCGTTCTTGACCAGCACTTTGCAACAAAGCTTATTGTCGCATGCACATCCGGCCATATTATTATTCCGCATAAAGTGCGATTTGCATGATGATATGAACGCGAAACAAGAATATCTGGAGAGCGTTACCAAGGACAAGTGAGACTGTAAAATCTGCGCATAGTGGATGCGTAAATCACCGATAGCCTTATTGATTGTGTGCAGTCATTTAAAACAATTGGAGTCGTCATGCACGAATCGATTACATCGCTTTTGGGGGAGAGGTAAGTAAGTAAGACGTTGGTTGAGCTCCTCGGCAAAACGCTCTCAAGCATCAACATCCGACTTGGAGCACATAAAAAGAGCTGTGCTGGCGAATTATAAGCAATATAATTTCATGTTTAGTCCTCAGCTGGCAAGTAAATATAATGCAACAAAGATGAGAATTGCATAGGTGGTGCGCATAATACCTTCCTTTATGAACAAAACAAATAATCTGCATGAAGTACTCGCTCGCGGACTGCGCTAAAGAAACGGAACAATTGCTAATGTTGATGGGCCCTTGTTTCTTGTTGTCTTGTTATTGTTGGCTCGTGGGTGTGGTGTGCTCTGGCGATGCAGTCAATGACCACCATCCGCGTGTCATTAAAACAACATTAGCGTATGAAATTTTTGTCGTTTTTCGTATTATTTCGCCAATAGCTGCGCTCACATTATGCATAATGCGATGCACACAATATACAATGCACATTTCTATGCTCATTACTATTCACACTCAAAGTTATTGAAATTCTAATTTGCTGTTGTTCATCAATTTGTTTCAATTTCAATCCTTAAATTATGCTCCTTCCTTCATGAAAATAAAGTAAAAGTAGGCAAATTTAAAATTCAAATGAATTCAATTGATAGTCATACTAAAAGTAAATAGTTTTAACAAGTTTCCAATCCATAAATTACCAAGTATTTTTTGGTAAATAAAAATTTCAGTGAGTGCGTGTAACGACGAACAAAAACATGATATCGCGTGCGGTTGACTTTTCTTACATTTTGTGGTTTGAAATACCCATAATATGAGTAAATAAATGTGATTGCTGGCCTTCAGTCAAGTTAAGTTAAAATGCTATTGACTTTTTCCTATCTCATAAAAGCTATTTACTTTTTAGTGCTCATAAATATCATATATATTAATGTTATAAGTTCAATATCATAATAACCATTTAAATTACCTACTTTCTTCATCTTTCTTTCTTCCTTCGAAATCTAATCATGCTTGGTACATTTCCGCTTTGCTTCGATTATTACAAGTTACGGGGAATTTAGACAAACCATGTAATTGTAAAATGATTGCACCGGTTGAAAATAAATCGTAATTCCAGAAAATAGAATCTTGAGTGCTGATGACCGCAACGAAATGTTGTAATTTCAACGTGCGCGCACCGTGCGCACATAAAATTGTTTTCGATGGCATACAATACAAATTGTTTTGGATTGCTTGTGCTGTACTTACAACACAATACCAAAGTGAACCCGTACAACACCGCACATTACAACTTCCTGTAGGAGAGAGAGTTTAGTCATAACTTCACGTCGAGTTTGATTCCGCAAAATTGGTTTGAATTTGCGCTTGAACTGGAGACTGCGTATATAATAGTGTGGTGCTCTTTTCGGTTTTTGTTCAACCCGAGAGTTGAGTGAGTAGTAGGTAGGAAATGCATTTGCACGCGGCTGTAATACCTTAATGAAAATACGTAATTTATAGTTTGGAACTCGTGCTGAAATGCAATTACGCAGCAGTAGGTAGATTTGCTAGAACAAATGAGCGTTGAAAATTCGAGCTGCCACTAGATTTTCACATTTAGATTAACATTTATGCGTTGCGAAAATTACCACAAGTTCATGAAGATATTTTTCATTGCTTATTCCAACTTTATGCACGTTTCAACTCGATGATTACAGTATTATTGAGCTGCTGCTGCTGCTGCTCTAACTGCTGGTTGCAATATTGGCGGTCGTTGACTTCAACACCTATATAACGCACATTTATGCAACTTGATTGATGAGCTGCTTAATTTCGGTATGTTCGGTCGATGAAATTAATTTCTGCATTGCATTTCACTTATGATTAATTCCTATCGTGTCATTTCCAACGCTTTGTTTCAGGTCAGTCATCAATCATTTATTTGCATTCGTGAAATGCACATTTCATTTCATTTCAATTTCTTTTATCAAACAAACAAGAAGATAGTCTCTCACGCGTTACGGGATTGTTTTCCAACGCAAATATTCAAATTGCATCGCGCACGGAGACAGCTCAGAAAATGCGAATACGTACGTGAAACAATAGCGATTGCTACTGTGTACGTACATGCTACATTTACAATCGTTATCAATCGGTAGCAATGACGCATTAAGTCGGCGAGCGTAAAAGCCTATACATTATGTATGACGTTCACGAAAACGAAAAACGAAAACGCGATACAATAATAAACGAGGCTCGTACGTAAATTGGCAGTGGCTGCTGTTGCCGCTTTTGGATCGTACATCAATAGCAAAATGACGGTTAAAATGTACTTCTAGCCATTTTCAGTCGAGCTGAACATTAATAATGATAAAAACAAGCACGAACGATGTGTCGTGCATTAAGATCATAATTTTGATTTGTGCGTGATTTAAAGGGTTGTAAACATTATTTTATTACTTATTCTTTTAGAAGATTTATTTCAGAAAATCATCAACAAATTGCAGAAACAATAGTGCAATAAAATCCAAATTATTGCTATGTTTAATGAGGTAATTATCTCAAAAATTTGCAATTTCTGTGACTGGGTTTACTCAAATCTATGAATCTAACCAAATATTGTTCAATTATTTATAATGAATCGAGTTAATGGATGAATTAAGAATCTTAAATTTAGTTAAATATTTTTTATATAAAAAATAATAATGCAGGAAAATAATTAAGAAAAATGAAATATTTTCTGTTAAAATTCGTGTTTTAAACTCGAGTTTTAAGAAATCTTTCATTTAATATCGAACTAACCTAATCATATTAAAATTTTGTAACTGCAAAACGTGTTAATGAAAAAAAAACTTTTAAAATAATTTTTAGATGAAAAATATACAAAATATACTTTCAGATTTTGAATAAAAATAAAAAACCCTGAACAATTCTTGTTATTACAGGTTTGAACGTATAATTACCGAAAATAAAGCAAGTGTAAACACATTTAATTAAAAGAATTGCCTTAAATTATATGCCTTGCAGAGACAAAGTAAATTAATAAAGTAGGCGCCCTTTTTGCACATTAATAATCATTATATGTACCTACATAAACACTGTCCTGTCGAGAACCAGTTTTATACTCGGCGAGTTGTCAACCTAAATAATCCAAGTGAATTAAAATAATTGCATGTGTATTAAACGCTCAAGTAAGTGCATGCACTTTCCCCGATTTATAAAGTGCACATTCATTATACCCTTCTTTTATCGACGTGTATTTACTCACTTAATTCGCCAACTATAAATATACAGTATGCAAAAATAAAATGTGGAGGTAGTGAATAAATGTATAAATCTTAGAACACAATGTGTGTGGTGCTTGGCATTACTGTCTTTTCAATGTTAACTTTAGGGATTTTGTTGATATGCAAGGACACGTACAACTCTAGTCTTCTCTTCAGTTCTCTTCTTTATAAGCTGCTTTTAAATTCACATTTATTTCGCTTCTGATCTTGATATCTTTAGACCTATTTTTCTCTATTCAGTGCGTATTTCATACATGAGCAACTTGTGGATAACCAGTATACGTGAATAACAAAACAGCTCGATAAGAATGAAACACTTACAAGTACTTAATCATCTTATAAGCTGGATTGTTACATATATTCAAAGCGTGAATGGTAAAATAAGCACTCTGCAAGAAGAGGAATATAATATAACAATACTTGTCGCGACGACATTGCCAACCCACGCAGGAAGAGATATAAATCAGGATTTTTAGGAAGAGTTCGGTATACGGTTGTAATACGTTCTCGTGTATTGTTTAATATCATGTCTAAAAATTCGATAGACCTGCTTGGAAATTATAAAGAATTATTACTCATTATTCTCATTCTTAAAGTAACACTTGACAAGTTAAATGTCCATAATTAAATGATTCAGTATATTATTTATATGCTTTTCAGAAGTGATTATTTGCACGAATGTTCTAGAACATTTTGAGGAATCCTTAATCAAAATTTAGTTAAAAATATTCACGAATGTTCAAGAACATTCTGGAGAATACTCGATTAAAAATATGTTTTTTCTTCTTTACACACTATCTTAAAGATGTATAAGTAATTTTTAACACGTATCGATTTCAAATTAACCCGTCCAATTGTTTCGTCGCTTATCGATAAATCAAAGAATGTCGATCATATACATTCGTAAATGATTCTTCAGCCAAGGCGGATCAAAGAATGCGATCACTGTAAATTATTATTCATTGAATATATTGTATGTATAGTGTATATCTCATCTTCATGGAGCTTTGCTTTGTTTCAAGCACTCATTGTTGTTCCAGTTAATGCCTCTTTGTTCCACTATTCTATTCTAATATCACCGATAATGCATTTCTATTAAAATTCTCGGCTACGTTCAATCAAACGCAAGAGAAGAGATGAAGAAGATATTCAATCTCCTTTCTATATATGCATGTCCACCAGCTCGCCAGATCTTCAAATGTCTACGTATGATGGCGTATCAAATGCCGTCTCTTTGCTGATTACCATAATCATAAGTCATAAGAACATCTAATCTATAATTCTGATACAACATGAATGAATATATACCTACTGCTCGCGACCAGATACGAAAAGAATGTTATTGTTTTAAATTCATCATGCACACGAATTCAACGCAAATAATAAAAAAGAAATTACCACTCATTGTGGTGTGGTTTCTTTGTTCCGTATTGTCTATAATTTGTAATAACACCACAATTGCTAGACCAAATTTTACGCGGTGATTTCACTCTTTTGAATTAGCAAAATTTCTATTCGAATTTTTGCATTAATAATTGGTTTAATTCAAACGCCAGTAAATTACAGACATCTGGATGTTTGCACGTGCCGCATTAGCCTGAATTTCTCGCATGCAAAATGCCTTCATCAGTCGACTTGAGTGTGTAAGCATTCATTCTGGCGCGCTTTCATCATGCAACATGCACTTTCGATGCACATACATTCTAAAAGTGTCTGTACGTACATTAGCGATCTAGGGAAACACTTTGCTAAACAACATTGCATCGCATCGCGTTGAGTTGATGCTTGTCGAACATTGTTCGTACAAATCGCGCTCGATCCATTTGAATGAAAACGCGAATGCAAAATGCACACACATATGTATCGTGCATGTGCCCATCAACGATGTGAACATGCAATGCACGATCATCGCTTTGTTGTTTTCACGGCATGTCAGCGCACCGTTTGCCGTTTCATTCGTTTGAAATTTGCACGCGAACGAAGGAAGAACGTCTTTCAATGTTTATTGCTTTTACTTCAATATATTTCTCAGCGCCCGAACGTACGCGTGCACGTAATCAATATCAATACATACATTGTTTTTCTTTAAACGATAAGTTGCGCACGCAACATGCAGAAGCTGATCACAAGAGAGCTAATTGCTCACGTATAAAGTTTAAAGTGTTCGAGCAATTAAAACGTCAAGTGCAATGTGCACTTGTCCAAAGTTATGAATTATTTTTGTGGGCTTTACTAGGATTGTGTGTTAGTAGGAATATTTTGAAAAACATCTTATCGATTCACAAAATGTGCACATAGGTAGGTACCAAGTGGTACCCTTTTCGTTATTTCAATATTTTCCTCGTCGCGATAAATTCCTTAGCAACTTACTTGCTAGTTATCAGCATTTTTGTTGGTCGTGTCTTGCATGCGTGGCGAGGCGGCATGAATGGAGACGGCAAACAATGTGGTGGGAATAAAACCGCAGCAAATTGCATGTTGTCGCCTATTTTATTATTACAGCCAGATGAAAGTAAAAGTTGCTATTATTTTTCATATTTATGTGCTTTCTTCATACGCGTGTTTTCGTTGATAATCGCACAACACACTTAATTGCAATGTCAAAAGTTTGTTTATACAAAGCAATTTCTCAAGTTGCATGCAAGCCATACGATATATATATATTAATTACACGATGATCAATAAATTGCTACTTTGTCTAGCTCGAGGTATAAATAAAGCTATCATCCCTCCATGGAGAGTTATTTTCAACTTCAACTTTACCTACATACGAGTGCGGTGAACGAAAATGAATATGTCAAGGTTGGTAAAATTTATCGTTTCACTGACCTCTTGCTGAACGCATAGATCATTGCAATAAACGCAGCCGTAGACTTCTTCTCGTTCATGTAAACTTCACACTATTTATTTATGCAAACGAAACGAAACAGCCAAGCGAGATGTAGCAAATTATGATGGATTATTCTGAATAATAAAAAGAAGGAAAGAAATGGCATCACGAGTGATTAAATCAGTCAATGACTCTCCGCTTCGCGCGAATAAATTAATGCATGATTATTATTCAAATTACATAACAGTAATTATATAATCTCACTTTAAGCTTGCGCTTGCAGTTTATTGCCATTATTAGCGCAGAATGTCGGCACTTAATTGAAATACGCGAGGCGAGCTTCACTGCACAAGATAATATCGTTGTGCGCGCGCTCAGACAATAGTAAAATGTTGCGAATTAGCGTTAAATTAATAAATAATTATTTAAATATTACACCACGCCGGAAGGAATGAATAAGCTAGCTTATTTAAAGCCTTGAAAAAGAAGTGAAGCAGTTATTTTTGGAGGAAAAAAAGCTAGTCATAACTGTGCGTATTGCACTCTATTATTATAATTAATTTAACATGCTCGCAGTGCGTTCGCTGACAGCATGTATGCTTGTTAGAGCTTATTTATTGCATTACTTTTGACGCAATAATATGAAATTAAGTCGTCGCTGGGATGGATGAATTGCCCTAATCATAGTTTCCGTATTCAAATTAATTATGATTTAATAATAGTACAAGCTGAATGAATAGAATAGTGTGAATATGTTTTGTTTAACTAAATTCTTCGTCTCGCTACCTACTTTTTACCTTCCTTAACCTACTCTTGAAAAAATCATGAATTATTCAATTGATTTCTACTCTTTTCGATTCATGTCACGTCGTTTTGTTTATTTACTCGTCTGGTAGTTAGCACCCAAATAAAAACAATACCGTACGATTATAAGTCAATCATAATGATTTGCATTCGTCGATACGTGACGTGAAATAAAGAGCATAATTATGAAATATTTCATGCGACAAAATAACTTTTTAGAAATTTAACCGGATTTCAGAAATTAAGGATCCGGAATTCCGGTAGCACACTTGCTTACTTGTTGTAGTCGTCGTCGTTGTCTACTATCCTAGTCATGCACGCCTACGTTGCGAGTCACGTCACTTTTACGGCCTTAAGGCCCACACGTTCAAATTTAATCAAACAAACACTCGCATAGGAAATTTATCGCACGATGCGCACATAAAACGTTGAAGCGCCAAAGACACGGTTTCGGTTTCTTGTCGTTTGTCAAACCGCGATGCGCTAACAGCACATTGCGCGTCTCGTGCCGCGTTATTTATTGTTTGCTGCCGTTCTTCTCGTCGCTGTCCACTTTAGAGGCGCATAAAGTGTATATGTGCGCCTTTATAGAACAAAATTACAGCCGCCGCGCGACTTAAAGTGTGCACTGTTCGTACGTTTCCGTTCCTCAATATGTTTAAATCATTAAATTGCTCCGCGTTCCATGTGAAGCCGTATCACTTGCTCGCGCAAAAGTATTCCAAAAATAAAAGCTAAACGAGTTATTATGTAAGAATCGCGCAGCGAGCGCTTCTTGGTCGCAATGTAAAGTAACGTCAAGCTTTAGTACGTCTAGACGCGCTGGCAATTTATAAATGTATGTATGTGGAATGACGGAAAATCAATAGCAAAATAAAGAAGTTTAACGCACACCGCGAGCGCGACACGAAAAAAGGACCATGACAACACACAGCACATGCCAAAGGAAATTGCAAGTCAAGTAGTGTTTTGGAGTCAACGTACTCTCATCAACTACACATTGCAAAATGCCACAATTGGATTTTTAATTAAATTATCACATTTAACAAGACTTTTTGCACTTGCTCTACACTAATTTCTCGAGAACACAAGTGCACTAAGTACTTGAATCAGCATTATCTCAAGTTCCCTTTTGAGCATGTAATGAGTATGCAAATATTCAATGATGATGATGAAGATGAAGATGATTCACACTTGAAGAGACTCATTCAAGCTCTTTGCAAGTACGTGCCATCAAAAATCACCTTTTCTTATTGTTCAAGATCAACAAATAAGACATTTACGTAGGCTGTGTACAGTGCCATTCAATGGCTGAAAAGTCTGGAATTTGAGTCCTCCTTAATTTCATCATCATCAGACCAGGCAACATGAATCTTTTGTGTTGTCTTTCAACGCGAAACAATAGCGTAACATAATACGACGGGATTAGTGTCTTGTGCGCTAATTTAATGCGAGTGCCAGACAGGAAGCTTTAAACTCCACACATGCACACATGATTCAATCCATTAATGAAAACTTTGAGGTTTTATAATATTGTTACGGAAAAAAGGGAGAAGACACAACAACAACGAGTGTTACTGGCTGGTAGGAAGGGAAACCTTTCATTTTCCGGTCTGAAAAGCCATGAAACAGCCGGATGGCCGCCTTGCCCTTTCCGTTCCGATTTCTTTTTGCTGCTTTATTTTGCGACGACTTAAATGCCTTGCCATTTTACAGGCAAATCCTATTAAACCGGTGCATTCCGGAAATCAAGCGTACAAGTGCATTCGCGTTAATGAGTTGGCAAATAAGTGCTCGTAAAAGAAAATATGTGTACTCTAAACTCAATTGTTCTTGTTGTTGTTAATGTTGGAATTGTTATTGTTCTTAGAACATTTCCAGGAACACTTATCGAGGATTAGCTAGGTACTTAATAAACAATCGAATGCTTTGCTGTGAAATGCACAAGTTGCATTCATTTGCGTTTGGGGTCATTTAATATAAATAATTACCAAAGGAGGACACACAAGCAAGCCACCGCATGATGCAAAGTATACGTAGTTTACTCGACAAGGGTGCAACAACCCCCAATGTAGACCACGTGGCGCGCACGTCTATATCTATGTAGAGATGGAATAGAAAGTTTGCCGTCCCTTTCGTTCATTCGTGGCAAAATAATCGATATGTGCAAGTAGTAAACCCAAACTCGACTTCTATTTTCTCCCATTTCCCCAACTTATCCAAAAATCATTCAGCATTGTATCTATTGAACTGTGTTGTGTTGTTAACCTCAACTCTTCAAAAATAGAGTAACTTTCCGTCACGTTCGCGCGAAAAAAGAAAACCGACAGACACTTTTCCTTTTCCTGCAAGATAATAATAGTCCATCATTCTGAGAAGCTCGCCACCACATCATCTTTAGCAATGCAAATACGAAGCAAGTGTTTAACTTTTAGTCATGCAGTTATAATCAACGAGCGAAGGTAACCACGTGTCGGGTGCACGTAAACCCTCCGCGTGTTTTCCGGATAATAGGTATAATGATCATCATTATAATGATTATAATACGTGTGTGTTCCGTTGCATTACGCATTCAACATTCAAATATTACCACAGCCGAAGAGCGAAGAGAGGACGACTTGTAATATCCATCTCTCTGGACGAGTTTTCTTTTTCCGTGCGCGCACACAAGTTGCACACCGTGAATAATATGAATGACCATGCGCGGCGCACCCTCACCGGCTTACTTCTCGTGCTATTAAAGCTTCATTAACGGCACCCACACGCTATCTGCATGCGTATATCTTGTCCGGTGCGCGTGCGATTACAATATGCGCTTTTTATTCGCTTCTCTCGAATGATGATTCATTGAGCAGGATGCTTTGTTCTTAAGAGGGACGGACGTCTTGTTAAATTGTTTTTTATGAACTCTCTTTCTTTAAAAACACAATTGTATGTTAAATTTGCACACCTGAGTGGGCTTTTAGCAACAATGAAACAATTGCATAATTACTTACATCGTAAATACGGAAGTTGATACAACATTCCTCTTTTTAAGGGGTTGCATGCAAGCTTTAGTTTTATTATCGACATAAAATGCACGAGAACAACATGAGATCATTTATAACTTGGTTATTATGAGATTGTTTTAATTTTTCTTCGAAATAAAATTAAAAAGAATTAATTAAACTTGAAGTGATTAAAAACTCATAACCGCTTAATCAATGCGCGCTTCCTTCATTAATAAAACGCATTTTTCTTCATTATTAAACCACCGAGAGCGAACACTATATATAAACAGTTAAAACATTGAATCGTAATTGATTTTTTAATGAAGCCGCAGGCCGAGCAGAAGGCGTATCAATTTGTCTTAATAGTGCGTTGTTGTTCTTGATGCGCAGCCGGTAAATTAATCTGCACATTCTAAATTGTGCAATGCAGACAAATCACACAAGTTTGCTAATTGCGGAATCGTAAACACGTAAAACGCTAACGAACTGACATCCGCACTCAGTCACCTGCCTCGATCGGCAATCACTCTTCGGGAATGCGCAAATAGTTTGCTCGTTTCGTGTTTGGACACCACACACCACAACCAACTTATATATATATTCAATTTTCTGCTCTGGTTCATTCCGTTAGTCACTCGTCGCTTGCTCTGATTACAATCAGCAATTAACTACCAGTTTATTCCAGAACGATCATCGATATGTGCGATGCGTACGTACATCATATACGTACGGTGTGACTTTGATGTGAATTAATACAAACGCGCCAACTCGAAACTAATTAACGCATTCTAATTCATTATAAATGTTCACATTCCGCCATCACGTCGCACGCAACGCCATAAAAAATATTCGGGAAATTATCGTGCAATAACAATTTTCCATCGTTTCCATCGTGCTCTTTTCTGCTTTGGATTCTTTCACAAGTTTGCTGCGCGAGTTTTTATCTTGAATGCCATGCAGTTTTTTGTGAGGAAAAACACGCGGCGTGAAGCATAACTCGACAGAGAGTTGAATAATTGTTCGATATCACGAGATCGTTTAGGAGTGTTTTAGATATTTCTCGTGTGCTGGTGAGTTGTTTGGCACCTTGTTCGGTCAAACTATTGCAGTTACCACACTTAATGATTATACTGTGATAATAATAGGGTTAGTAATAAGGCTAAATCTCGAGTAACACATATATTACTCAATAAATTTAACAAGAAAATGACAATTTACATCATCGTTTCGATCAATCTTTCTCATTTCGCCCGAGGAGAAATCAAATCACGTTTCAACAAAATTCCTTTGGCGTGTGAGGTAATAAAGCATACCACCATACCACACACTTCTTTAGAATTCGTTTTGCTTCAGTTTTCCGTACAGATTTCAATTACCATGCAGCATTTATTATTAAGTCATGCATGCATGCAAGAAAATGAACTTGCACACGCGCTTTCCTCAAGTGCGCACGTTTTTTTTTCTTCTCTCGTCTTCTTCACCATTTTCATTTAAGCCGCGCCGCGTGGTGTTCAACAACTTGTAAGACGTCGCTTCGTGCATTCGTCTCGCGTTTTAATGTCGACGCAAGAAGGAAAAAGAAACGCAGAAAAGGCGACAATTAAATCATGGCCCAGATGACATTTCTAGCACTTATGCAGCCCGTAAAGGAGTTTCACTTTTATGAGCAAAAACAATTCACGTTCCGGTTTCATGCTGTTTAGTCTATGATGCTACGTGAAGCCTAAACATCATAAAATATTTAGTGTCAACTTTTGTTTCTCGTTATTACGCCATTCTTAATATTGATTTTCGTCTTCCAGAAATCTAATTAGGATTATGTAAAAAGGGTGTGAGTATTTACTATGAGGATTGACTGTATAATCTCTTTAAATAATTAAGAAAATCTTCGATTTTTGTGGTTGAAATATAAATTAATTCAAGTAATGAGTATACATCTACCTCATTTTACCTTACTTGAATTTTCAACTTTTATGGAACATGACTTGAGAAATTGAAGAATTTAAAAATTCATAGAACTACTTAACAACAACAACAACAAGTCGTGGTATTCGGTGCGTTACCAATTTTAAAAACAGGTTCTTGAATAAACGCAGCAAACCGCACGCAGAAGTTCAAGGCGAAAAAAATTTATGCAACTCACTAAAATCCAAACATTCTCGTCGCGCACACTTATGTAAATCAAGCAAATATTGATCTCGCGATGAATATTCATACGTAAACGAAATGTAGCACTTACTTGCTGGTACGTAATTAGAAAAGTGTGGAATTCGAAATGCGCTTTAATTAATTCATTCATGGTGTGATTTCCTTAGTCCGAATCAGTAATAAGCACGACATCGACACACTTTTTCATGTACCATCATCATCATCACCATCATCGGGCAGGATAAGACATTTCTCTGCATTTTCTATTGAATTCCACGCATATTGTTCATGTTCTGGTTTGGATTCCTCACATTTTGTTTCACATCTCTCTCTCTTAATGCGTGTGGCAGGAAGAAGCGTGCGCGTATATTTCTATGCATTCATAGATCATGTATAAGGACATTTATCATTCGTGGTTTTGCCAGTAAAATGTCAGGCCACACACACACATAATGGCAAAGTCGCTTGCTTGGCCTGGATTTTATTCAAATTTATTCATACTTTTTATAATCGTCAAAGAATGGAGCAATAAGAAACAGCAAGTGCTGTTTTCTAATACCATTTCTATGTACCTGAGTGTGCATTTCGCAGGACGAAATTAATGTTACTGATAACTTCCTTCCGCTACTAATCACTTTCCTTACAATTATTTATTTCATGAATTGGCAACTTGTTTTATTTATCACGATCGTAAATTAGAATAATATTTTAGCTATTTGCAGTTTAAATTTTATTACTTATTTCTATTTATAGTTAAATTATTCACTTCCTTTTACCCATATTATTATTATTCCGGCTATTATTACCAGCATTTGAAATGCCCATTAAAATTTTGATTTATTTTTGAGCCATAATCTGCTTTTCTACAGATTAAGACACTTTTCACCGAGAAACTTTCTTCATCACGATATTCTAAATTAGATTTACATCGGCTTATTTGTCAAGAAATTAAAGCAAAAACTCGTAAAAGTTGCCTATCCTTTCAATGTATGTATATAAATTTCATCTTATTTATGAAATTTGAAAGCGCAGTAAATTTTAAATCAAAATATTTAAACTAATAATTTGAAATCACGTTGCATTCTGTTCCACATAAAACTCTACTTTGATTTTGATGGCAATATCCAAATTATTTATTATGGGCTCTGTCGCATTTCCCAAAACGAGCTTTCATTGTTTAATTTATTGTCCAATTGAATTGATAATATTTTTAGCATTCAATTCGGTATGTAGTTAACTGTAAAGTAAACAAAATTTCGTCGCGTTGCATGTTAAAGCTGGGCAATAAATTTCGGTATTACTTCAATTCTTTGTCTACGTATTTTATCAAGTCGAAATCTGCTCCACTCATTAAACTCGTATGAACTTTTCGCTATTGATTCCGAATGTTTTCCCTACCTAGTAATGCGTATGTTTGCTTAATATAATACAAAAGTCAATACGGTTTGGAGTGTGCAATATCAATAAAGCGAATTGTGCATGAATGCACGTCGAGTCGGTCATGAATGACACACACAATGCAGGCACACGCTGGATTTAGGTGTGAAAGGGCACATTGCATTTTGGGAGGAACAGGAAGAGACGTGGCTTCCGATTGCATACCACATGCATGAATGCATTCGCTCAGTCCGAATTGCATTTCCGTATTCACGCGCATCCGTTCCGAATTCTTCTCGCGCACGATGAGAAATTGCGCGCGTTTGTGTCAAGGTGATGCGAAATGCAGTGTGCTTCTTTTTTGCATTGTTCTGCGGCCGCACGTAAATGGTGAATTTAACGTTAGTTAAGCCGTACAAATGTTAACAACTTCGTCAAACGCGCAAGCAGACACTATCTGTCTATCTGTTTAGGATTCTCTCGCGGTAACAGTTTCGAACCGTTTGCGTTCAGATGCACGCGTCTAATGGTTGTACACGGAGCGTTTAATCTTTATAATTAAAGTTCTGTTAGTACTGTGAATTCACAAAACGGTGCATGTCGCATTCCACCGATGAAAATGTTATGTCTTTCATTTGCGCAAAAAATACCTATAATGAATTAACAGAACTCGTAGCTTTATAGGTCAAGATCTTGAATTGTTTTATTCTTCTTCAAAATTCCGTTTTTCTCTTTAAATTCCAATTGAATGTTCAATTGATTTTCGTCGTTTTTCACATTTAAAACGCGCTTTGTGCTCTTGCAGCGAAGCGAGTGCAGCGTAAATTATGAAAGAGTTAATAGCATTCTATTGTGGTCTTAAAAGTCGAAAGAAATTGATGAATAAAGGAAAAATCAATTACGTTGTTTTTGCTGAGAGTACAAAGATGTGTTGAAATTTTCCATATTTTTTGACGATGCACTTTCGAGAACTTTGACTCCAATGCATTGTTAATAACTTGGTGGAGTTAAAACGCATAAAAACGCTTCGTAAAAACGAATGAACCGCTCTGGCTAACAATGTACGAGCGCGATATTTTCATCGTAATAATAATTTGTGAAGAGTTTGCGCTCATGTTTTCCGGTCCAATAAACTAGCGGCCGTCATTAATTTCGTAAAGTTCAAGCGTGTATTTTTTAATTTTCGACTCGACGCGAATGTGAACGAACTCGACACGAAACAATTGACTTCTTGTTGTAAATTATTAATTAAAAGTCAAAGAGTCAATGAAACCAAATTCACGAAAGCGCCCAGTGAGAGGAAAATAGTTTGAAATTAATGCTGTCATCAAGTTCTTGCGGCAGGATAATGCGAAAGGATAATCAATACGTTGTACTCACCGCTTCTTGCTGTAGCCAACTTTATCGAGTTCAATGTGCCTGTACGCAGCGTAGGTAGCCATGCTGATATTATTTATGCTTTCGGGTGAATTTCTCCAAAAAACGAAAGAACGTAAAAACTGCAAACTGCACGTGAATTGATCGAGTTGTATGTAGAGTGTAATAAGTGCGCGTTTCTGCCTGCTTGTTATGAACCGTTGACGGAGGCGACGCAAGCGACCGACTGAAGCCACCGAGAGTTCCGCCGGCGCTTTATATAACCGTCGATGGCGAGTACCGTAAACGCGATCAGCGTATGTACTTACTGCACATTCATACACCGCCGCCGACGTGCACACACCGCGTCTCGGTACGCGCAATGCTCGCGTACTCTATCTGCCGTGTGCATGTTCTTTCACTGGACAATTGCATTGCGCTTCAATTCGTACAAATCTTCTCCTTACCGGCTATCCATCCATCGAGCTTTCCTTGCGCGCGATTGAAAGCTTTGAATGTCTACCCTATATTTCAACGACTTGAACCGTTTTCATGCATTCTTCTTCTGCTTCTAAAAGGATTTCTACTTATTTTATTACTGTTGTTTACTAATTATTAACCGATATTCCATGAAGAATTCTCTCAATTTGTTAAAACGTTGACTTTTAAGTATGTATAGTGCACGATTAAGGAAACAATCTATATTTGCTTATCTAATTACTTGCATTGTATAAACTAATAAATATTATGATTTGAAAAATCCTTTTTAGATTTCACATTTCACCATAATATTCCAAAATTGAAAATGTGCACATAATTATCGTGTAATATTCAACAAACATTATGTGATATTTATTTATTTATTTACAAAATTTGTGTTTACATAAACTTAAAAATACATAAAAATACATTTTACATAAAAAAATACAAAAATTTAAAAAACTTTCAGCTAACATTATGTGATATTTTCAATAAAATTTGGGTTTAACAAAGAGTTTAAAGTAAATAAATAAAATAAATTATCATAACCTAACGATTATCTCGAATTTGAAGATGATTTTTAGAAAAATGTATTTTTAACTAATTTTCAGCACAAAGAATGGAGATAAATCAGTGATTCCCAAAGGATTTCGACTACTTATAAGATACATTTAGAGAAGTATAATTTCAAATCGAAATTCAAGTCGATATGTAAAAATTTTATGAAATAAATAAAAATTAATGATATATTACCATTGAATGGTTGATCAACTTTCTTCTAGAATTTAAGACGCGAGAAATTAAAAACCCTGAGAATTGACGTCATAAATTGTTGTCGCATTGAAGGCAGTACAGGACGAGGATCGCGCAAGGAGCGTGCTCAGCGAAGCACGCACTTTGATGCCACGATGCGTATTCATCTCGCGAGCATTATTATTATTACTAACTGAATTAATATTTGTGCATTTATATAGGTGCTGCACACGCCGCGGCGTGCGGCTTTATCGTAATTCATTTTAATATACGCGACCGGCAACATTGAAATCGTCCGATTCGCTGTCTCGTGCTCGCAGTGCAATTTGCATTTTTTACGAATACGTTTGAGCGTCTCTGCGCAATTATTCCGCAAAAGAGTTATTTATTTATATTTGTCCGTTTACTTTGCCATTTCGCCTTTTTGTCTGCTTCCTTTTTTTTCTCCATAAATTGACTTGTAAAGTAAATAACGATCAGAGTGCACGTCGTAACAAAAATTTAAACTAATAGTGCTTTGCCTACAATATATAAGTGCAGATAAATAAATTGGAGAAAAGAAAGTGCGCATTGTTAGAAGGTATTTTTTGGTTAGAAATGATCAATATTCGCATACAAAAACGCATTTCGAAATTTAAATCGCCGCCGAGCAAAGCAAATTGAGATTAAGTTCTAGTAAGACGCGAATGAGAGTAAAAGTTTTGCCGTAAGTATTTAACTTTTTTCATTTGACAGCTCAATAAACTCGTATTTTAAACGAATAAATCATGGCCAAGACATTTCCAATTAAATTTAAGTTGGAAAAAATACCTATTTAGGGGGTACTTACCTCTTAAATCTTCTAGTTCTTCTTCTTCCTTTCCCAATTTGGTCATTCTTCTTTCGAGCTCAACTTGTTAAAATTCTGAAACAAATAAAATTAGTATCTAATTTAAAATTGATTAACGACGAAAAGCACTAAAAGTAATAGATTAAATCCTAATATGTTTATTGAATTTCTGCAGTTTATAACACGGATCTCGAATATCATAATCGTAAATTACACTTGGCGAACAGGAGGAATGTGGCTGAAGGTATTAAACTGAATACGAATTGCACTCCGACATTTCGTCTATGTTGAAAATATTTCAAAATGCGATTTTATCTCGATTGAGTTTATCGTAGCTGCGTACATTATTGTATTCGATGTGAAGTGGCGCTGCTGTTGCATAAAATGCATTTTTAATTATGTTTTTGTTGGTTCGTAATCATCAAGCAAACAATGCGTAAATACGGAAAACAATATCCGATTCCAGCAGCGTACCACACGGCAGACTATTATTATTAGCATGCACATCAATGCATTGCATTTGCTTGCGAGGTAATTTCGCAGGAAATGCATTTTCCCAGCACTCGATGTGCGTGCGTTTTTCTTTATGCGTGTCGGGAAAATGACTATCAACTTTGTACGTCTGCATTCAACTTGCAATTGTACTATTGACGTTCTTAATCTTATGACTTTTCTTTTCTCCAGTCTCAGAGAAGTAAGAAAAGTTTTTCCTTCTTTCAAATTTACGAAAGCCGTGTTGGCGGTGAACGTATTACGAATTGTGTGTATGTAGGCAATTAATTATCGTAATAAATCATAGCGTGTAATTTAAATTAAGCTTTTCGCTTATTTCTTATGAAAATAATAATGTTAAATGCGTTTATGCAATACAATGCAATCGATGGCTGTTGTAATTTCGTTCTGTGTGTATTAAAAAGAGCCATGCATAATGCACAAATAATGAATGTGAATTATGCGAAAGTTGTTAAATCGAAGCACAGATAATTACTAAGAATTATTCGGCATTATTGTCTCCGTGCGCAGTTTTGAAATTGTTCAACGTCGCCTTTTATCTTCGTACGCGTGGTTGCGTATTTATATAATTAATACTTTAGCGTAATTGCCATTATCGTTCCGACTTGCACAATGTTTCAATAACGTATTTGTATAGCATGACTGTAGTAAATTAAATATTTGTACGGAACAATTCGCATTGCAAATAAATCCACGTTATCAGTCGAAAACAACATCTAATAAGATTCCATTCACTTTTAAGTGTCTATAGGGAAACTTTATCTTTTCATATCATTTTTATAGTAGAAGAAAACTTTTACAAGATTCCAACTTGCAGGAAAGTTGTAAATTTAAATTATCGAAGCGTATGTAGATTGTGATTTGAATGTTGAGGTGTTTACTTGTGTAATAACCAAAGTTTTCATATAAAAATTGATTGATTGTTTATTTGATTAATACATTTTCAACGGCTTGGAAAGCATGGAAGGGATGAGAAACTTATCACCAATTCTGCGAAAGTTTATCTTTTGTAATTTTAGATTATCTTATTCATATCGTAGCATGACTTTTCTGAAACTGATTTTAGAAAAATTCCTATTTTATTTTAATATTTCATGTTGCTAATATGCAAAAATTTAAATAAATTTTATAACATCTTAAGTGAAATTCTGGGAAGTAAAGAAAAATGACGGCTTAATGTCTAATAACTAAAATCAAGTGAGATTATAAATCACGTCTGGAGTAAATTTTGGACACAAGTCAAGTGTGCTTTGATCTCAGGCTTAGCGTAACGCGTTGTGTGTAACATTTTCACTAAAGAAGTTTAACTCCACAAATCTTACAAAAAGAAAAAGCAAAATGTACTATCATGATATTATTTTCTATTAAAATCTTATCAATAATCAATAAAAGTAAATTGATATTGCTCTTTTTTCTCCGTAATTAATGAACTTTGATAATTTTATGAGGAAAATTATGTCATTTCGCTATTTTGAGAGAATTTAATTTTAGAGATTTTCAATTAAGAAAAAAGTTTGTACGATTGCAACATGTAGCAAAGTTATAAAAAGAGCAGATTCGACTCGCAGAGCTGAAAAACACAGACACCTTCGCGCGGCGCATAGAAAATAAACAAATGTGAAAAAGTGCATTTCGTTTCAATCCAAATATACACCATCATCATCATCATCGCTAGCGCATCTTCCTTCTATCTGGTCGGCCGCGGCGTGTATGTGTTATGCGCGCGCGTCGAGCTAATTTAAAAACGATTTTTAAATTAGCCGCATACGCGCGTTTGCGATGGATGCATTTTCATAGTGACGCGGCGCGCGAGCCACGATGATGCAATGCAATGTCATAAAGTGTCATTGACATCTTGCACATTTATCCATCCATCCATCCATTTCGATCTATCTTCAGGCGTGATCCGTTCGGGCAATCAGCCGCGCATTGCGTTTGTGCTGTTGCTGCTGAATTTCAACGCGGACAATAATAATGCGACGACGACACTCTACGCTTCTGCCATCGCTAATTCAAGATTCACGTTCACGTTCATGACTATGTTTATTGCTCTATTTGTGAACATAAATATTTCATTACGCTATTCACGATTCTATAAAATAATATTCAATGTATTATCGCCATCAATGTTCATTGATTGCTCATCGATTATTTCAGAAGCTTCTTTGAATTAGATCATTAATTATCGAAAAAACGTGCCGGAAATGAAGAATTTTATAAGAAAATGCGACATGAGATTTGGAGAATAACTTAGCAGTTTTATTTGGTCGTTATAGCCGATAAAATATATTATCATTATAAATAAAATCTTTGAATCTTTGCGCTATAACCAAACAAGAATATGTGCAATTACATCGTAGTAGTCTATGATTATCACGCCAATAAAGATAACGCAAAATATACTCGCTATATTTGGAAATTCATCATTTCTACCAAGAAATAGCATCACCAAAAAGAACTTTATTTAATCTCATAATTCGTTCCCAGTGTGTTTTTATTGTCGTTCATATTCATTTCAATTAAGCGTGAAGCATCCGCGATAGCTTCAAAGTGAATTTTATTTTCCATAGACTTTTTAGTTCTTTTGTGAATTTGTAAAACGTTATATTGTGATCCAAAAAGACGAAATTTGATAAAATATTTAATTAACCTTATTAGAAAAGCAGTAAAAATTTTATTAGAAATATTTTAAATTATTGAGATTCATGCAACACCGCCTTATGAATAGGAAAAAATTGTAATAATTGAAATTTACAGTTTTTAATCGATACATTTTTAATTATGTATTGGCATCAATACAGATATAAATCCAAAATGCATTTTGCTTATTAACTATATAATTAAAATTAATATAAAATTTTTAAAATGCCAGATATTTTAAAAAGCAATTTTACTTTAAAATCTTTAAATTATTTAAATCCTTGTAAAATGTTTTTATGTTTGCTAAAAAGTCGAAATAAGTGAAATTTACTATTTTTTATCAATGTATCTTTAATTATTTCAATGCAGAATTAAATTATTAGAGCACAAAATGCATTTTGCTCATTAAATATATCATTAAAACCATTACAAAATTATTAAAATGCCAAATGTATGAAAAAGCAAATTTTTAATATCTTAAAATTATTTAGATCCTTGGAAAATGTCTTTATGTTAACTAAAAAGTCGAAATCAGTGAAATTTACTGCTTTTTTTATCAATTGGATCTAATTATTTCAACGCAAAATTAAATTATTAGAGCACACAATGCATTTTGCTCATTAACTATATAATTAAAACTATTACAAAATTATTAAAATGCCAGATGTTTTAAACCCCAAATTTTTAATATCTTTAAATTATTCCGATCCTTGTAAAATGTCTTTATGTTTTCAAACAAGTCGAAATAAGTGAAATTTATTGTATTTTTATCAATGTATTTTTAATTATTTGCACGCAGAATTACATTATTAGAGCAGAAAATGCATTTTGCCCATTAACTATGTAATTAAAACAATTACAAAATTATTAAAATGCCACATGTTTTAAAAACCAATTTTTTAATATCGTTAAATTATTCAGATCGTTGTAAAATGTCTTTATGTTAACTAAAAAGTTGAAATAAGTGAAATTTACTGCTTTTTTATCAATGTATCTTTAATTATTTCTACGTAGAAACAAATTATTAGAGCACAAAATGCATTTTCGTCCATTTTTGTTAACTTGTCCTGAATGCACTCGAGCGCATGGATGTTAATAGAAAGGATGTCTTGACCACTGGTGCAACAGTACGCACAAGTAAAGCAAACCATTGCAAAAATGCACCTCATTCTTCTTCCTCTCGAGTCTTTTTGCACGTACACGAATGCAGATGGAAAATCGGTACGAAACGTAAACATCGAGGAAGTGAAAGATGCTCATTTGCGACCGTGCGCGAGCTGCATTCGCTTCTTCTTTGGACGCTGTTTGATGTATTCTTCCAAGATCTGTGACTGCGATTTGCTACACATTGCCGTTTAATGGCCATACAATCGCTAGGCACTATCAACTTGATACGTTAGAAATTTAACACTCCTTCATAATCTAAATCTTAAAATATTCCCACAATACCAAACTATTCGAAATCCTAAATTTCAACTAAAATTCTCCGAATTTTCGACTTAAATAAATAATTAATCCGGGTGAAGATTTATGTAAACATCCTGTAAATTAGTTTATAAATGTTATTCATGGATAAATCTCGTATTTACTCGTGGCACGCGTCTAAATTAGGGATTTACGCTTGTTGAAGAGCGTAACTTGCTTCGTTTCGTCGTGCAAACAACAAACACCTCGCTCTTGGTGTGTTTGCCCGCTTGCTTACCATCTCTCAGCAGGAGCGAGCAGCATCTTATTATACTAACATGAGCCTCGAGTGTATTTATGCACTGATCCGGCAGTAGTAGTTGTTTGTGAAGAAGAAATGCACAATTTCAACCCATTAAAATCCTTGTCGTGTGCGTTCGCGAGCCGCGGCGCAGCAGAATTCGTTGGGAGAAAGGATGGATGATTATCTTCACGGTAAATCTATTATCTTTTCGCTCAAAAAGTCTGATAACGCGCGCCGTCGAAACGTGACGGCCGACTCTTTGAAATGCTGGAAATACGTGAAAAAGTCTGCAGTGACTTTGCGTTTCTTCTTGCACAAAAACAAGATCGAAAAAATCGATAACTTTCATGATAATCCTTCCTAATTTTATTAGCATACTAAAACCGTGATTAATGCAAATGTAAAACTAACAGGAATCTAAATGATGCTTTCGATGAGTAATTACATGGATTAATGCATCGAATTTCAATTAGTTTTTATCAATACGCATTCATAACTTGGGCTTAGTTCGAGAAAATTAATTTCGTTATCGAAAGCAATTACTACGGCGCGCAAGAAAAATGGACAAAAGTTGCACGCGTTTTGAGATTAATCTCATGCAGGAATGTTAATCGAGCGCACATTGTGCTCACGAGAAAAATCAGTTGACACGATTTGAATGCGCATCAAAGAAAGAAGGTTTCGTCATCTGTTTGAAAGCATTTCATTGCGCCGACATCTGACAAAACAGTGTGGTCGGTCGCGCGCGCACACTTTTCACCTCAAGCGTGCAACGTAAAAATGTTTGATGAAATTTGAATTTGAATGCAAACTTGCAACGTGCTGTGTGTTTAGGATTGGAAAGGCACAATCGCACAACAACTGATGTGTCTTAGCGGTTGATGATGATGATGATGCTGCTGTTGCTCCTGCTGCTGATGATGATGATGACGATCGTAGGTAATGTGTAGGCGCGCGCATCTCGCGAGCTTGTATGATTTTCACTCGAAACTAAAATTTTATTGGCATTAAACGCAAAACCTAAATGCTATTTCATTGCTCGTTGCGGCGACAGAGGCGTAATTGATTTATTTCGTATGGAAAATGACATGCTTTTTCATTCTGCGAGCAAGTGCGTACACTCCAAGTACCGTATGCGCAAAGTCGTCAAACATTTTGATATCATGATTAAATAAATGCACGTCGCATTTTGGGCGAGGCAGGTTTATTGCTTTAACAACAACAGCTAATGTCTTTCTTCTTCTTCTTCTTCTTCTTCCTTAATATTTACACAAAGCGCTCGAGTAGTTAACGTAAATTATGAAATTGGTTGAAAGTTACGGCAATAACTACAATCGTCGTAGACAATTAAAACGTACATGGATGTTTACGCAAATTACAAAAATTATTTTTCTGCAGATAGTTTTAGTTTTTAGTTTCCCAGACATAAAATTACCCGAATTATCTTCATTAACGACCGATCAGGCAGAAAATATGAACTCGAGAAAAACAAGCAAAATAGTAATTTTATTTGGCAAGGAATTTTTAAAATCGTAGATTCAAGTAGATTTGTGTGAATTTGGCTATATTTTAAACAAAAGAAATCTAAAATTTTCAGGATAAGCAATTTTTAAGAGACAATTTACTAATAACTTTGGCAAGTATGACTTTGGAAATATTTAAACATAATCAACTTTAAAATTGATACAAAACTGGGAAAATTTAATCAGATTTGACTAAATTTGACTAAATTTGGCTATATTTAAAACAAAAGAAATCCAATCTTTGTAATAAACATGAAATTAAAAAAAATTAGTAAGCCATCAACTCATAATAATTGTATATTTAGAAGCAATTAAAAGATACGTGCATTATTACGCAAATTTACGAATTTAGATTTCCCAAATTTAAAATGACGAGAATTATCTTTAATAACGAACCAAAGAAAAAGTAACAAAATAATATTGTTAAAACTTTTGAAATATTTAAATATAATCAACTTAAAAAACTGAAAAAGTTTAATAAGATGAGATATTCAATATATTTGTTAATTAAGTGCGCTTAAAGCATACATAAATATCTAGGCAAATTAAAAAATTTAAAAATAATATTTCCCAGATTTTAAATTACTTAAAATTACGAGGATTACCTTTATTAATATCAAATCAGGCGGAAACTACGAATCCCAGAGAATAAAATCAAAATAATTTATTTTAGCAAGTAATTTTCTGGCACGTTACTAATAATATATATGTTAAAATATTTAAAACAAATTTTAAACACAAAATTAATAAAATTTAATAAAATATCAATATTTGTTAATTAATTGTATCCTCCTGCTATAAATTCAATAAGTCATTGAATGTTTAGGAAAATTTGCCGATTTGTATTCGAATGCATAATTGCGAATAGCTTAACGTTTTGTTTGTTCGGCGAGTGTAGAAATCACTTTTTCCAGCGATACCATAGACTATCGCATGTTTTATTCATTCGTCGGAGCATTTAGATGATACTTGCATAAAATAATTGCGGCCGGTACGTATCGCGAACGCATTGCATGCATTCTTCGCCTCTTCTTCCCATTGCCTGCCATTTCATTTGCTTGCCATCAGCGTCAGCGTCGTTTAACGTTCGCCAACGTCACGTCTTACAGATTTGTGTCTGCATAACAAAAGTTGTCTGTAAATAAATCTGAACGCGAATTAAGTTATTTGCAGTTTGCTAGCTTTTCATTTGGCTTTTCCGAATCTTGCATTTCCCACGTGGGAAATTAATGGCCGTAATTGAATAGATAGATAACTAGTGGCCGAAGAAGAGCGATTAATTGCAAAATAGGCGATAATGCAAAACGAGAGAAACTCACTCAACTCATTCCCAGCAAGCAACAAGCAAGCAAGCAAGCAGCATGCCTGACATTTTATGCGTACGCAATTGCATCGTGCGTTTGCAGCAAAATGTATAATAGCATAGTTAGGTATAGTGGTCGTAGAAAGCGGGATATATTAGCATTTATTTTGCGATTTTCTCGCCGGCTTCTTGGTGCTTGGCGGCACACTTAATTCCTCAATTGAGATGCATTTAGGAATCGCGAATCAATTCGCAACGCGCCACGCAAAAAAGTGCGCGCGCCGCTTCGGATTACGCAAGAAACGGAAACAGAACGGCAACATTTTACAGGGCGCGCATGCATAACGCGCATAGTTAATGATTCAAAGTGCTCAAACACGTTGCGTAAATTTGCATTCAAGCTCGTAAAATCAGCGCGTTGCAAAACAAACACAAGCGTGAACATCGAATGCGTCTTCTTCGGCAATAAATATTTAAACGGAACGAAGCAAAAAATTGTTGTGCATGCGAGTTTGATGACAGAGTTTGCTGGCTTTTTGTGCTTCACATATGCGACAGATGCGGCATCATTTCGCGACGCCAATATTTGTAATGAATAAATTTGCAACGAAAATGGACACATTTCTTTCACTCGCCCCGATTACTTCAGCGGCAAAGAAAGCATTTGCTCGTAAATACAAATACCATCTTTTATTATTGTCAATTTCACCTACATTTATGAAGAGCCGAACCGAATGCGCGTCGTTCGCGCCGCGTAAACGGAAAGAGAACGAAAAATGCGCTCTGGGAAAACGTGCAAATGAACATCAAAACCACATTAATCACAACACGGCAATGCCGCCGCCGCCGCCGGAAAGCAATGAACCGCGCACGAAGAAAGAAACAATTAAGTGAAAGAATGTCACACAGTGCACTGCAGTGCAGTTGCACTTCTTCCAGCAGACGCACATCAAGCAGATGGAACTCTTTTGAGCACAAACTGATAATTTTGTTGCTTTTATTGTTGATATTTCAAAGCGTATGATGCAAATATTAAACTTCATGTCATTAAAATCTTTAAATAAAAATTTCAGTGTCCTGAAAGGAATAACAATCACCCAAATATATTAATTATTAATTGATCTTTTGCTTATCGGTTAAAAGAATCAATAATTTCGGAAATTCTAAAAAATTATTAAGTGAAAGAATGTCACACAGGCATTGCAGTGCCGTTGCACTTCTTCCAGCAGACGCACATCAAGCAGATGGAACTCTTTTGAGCACCAACTGATAATTTTGTTGCTTTTATTATTGTTATTTGAAAGCTTATGATTCAGATATTAAACTTCATCTCATTAAAATCTTTAAATAAAAATTTCAGTGCCCTGAAAGGAATAACAATCACCCAAACATATTAATTATTAATTGATCTTTTGCTTATCGGTTAAAAGAATCAATAATTTTGGAAATTCTGAAAAATTATTAAGTGAAAGAATGTCACACAGTGCATTGCAGTGCAGTTGCACTTCTTCCAGCAGACGCACATCAAGCAGATGGAACTCTTTTGAGCACAAACTGATAATTTTGTTGCTGTTGTTGTTGTTATTTGAAAGCTTATGATTCAAATATTTAATTTTATGTCATTAAAATCTTTAAATAAAAATTTCAGTGTCCTGAAAGGAATAAGAATCACCCAAACATATTAATTATTGATTGATCTCTTGCCGATCGATTAAAAAATTCAACAATTCCTGAAAATCTGAAAAATTATTGATTAAAAGGCTCGAATGTTAAAGACTAATTGACTTCTTAAATTACTAAGTAACGTCGTAAGGATAATGAGGATATTTTATGGATATCTCACAAAGGATTAAAAATATCAGGATGAAATTTTCTTATATCATTATTATTTGGGAAATACACAGTTTTCCTTTAATTTTCCCAGATTTCAATGCATTTCAAATATTCCAAAACCAATTAAGAATCAACAAAATCTCGATATAGAAATGTTTACAACTTGTAGTACTCTAAAACTAATTAAACTAATTTCGATGAAGTTGATTGCTGCGTTAATTTTATTTTTGCGTGTTACAAAAATAACGACCTACGTTGGATTTTTAGACTCGCAATCAACTAAACAATTAGGCAAGCAATTAACAACTTGAAAATCAATTATTATCTTTAAGATTATTATTATTTTATCGTTAAAATAATTGAATCGGCAAATACGTTTAACTGCAATCAATTTCGAGCACATAATTGCGTCTGATCCTCGAATTGTTCAAATGTTATTGGCACTTTCGAGCAGCGCGCGTACACTGCCTGCCAGCGCGACTGTCTGATTTGTAATGATTTGAACAATTTCCTTTTATGCAATGGCACATTGAAGTGTCCGCGAAATGGGCAATGAGAACACAATTCTAATTGGTTGAAATTGTTTAAATCGCTTGACGAGCAAGCTAAGCGAGCCAAAAACAGTTTTCAGTTAATAATATTTATTACCTTTACCTCAATTGTTTTTAACGCGGCGTTGTTTAATGATATTTTCGTTTCAATTATTTATTCTATATTCGGAGTCGGATATTTTTACTATAATAACATTTTATTCGCGCGTTTGTGGGTTTAAATTAATTCTAATTATGCATTCGAGCGTTGCGTCTAGAGTGATTAAACAACTAATTAAGCCACAATTCCTTCACGTGCACGCAAAGTATCAATCGCTCGACGGCGAACGCTGCATCTAAACGTTTATTAATAATATGTTTATGTTGATAATTGACGCGTATTGCAGATTGTTCAATAGAACCACTATTTAATTCGGTATGACGAAGCTCAACTGCACACAATTTTCTTTCTTTCCTTGTGCGTTTCGCGTCGAACGAATGCAAATGAAAACGAAATGCGCATGGGAAAATTACGTGCATTTCGCGATCACGGACGCACTTCTTGTCAATATTCCGAATGCGCGGCGAGGATGTTTGTTGTTTTTGCGTTTTAATGAGCATCCATGTTTTTCTGCGCAACGCTTTCTAAAACAATTTGTTTATTTTCGTGCTTAATTTCTTTGCGCTGCGCGATTATATTTTGCATGATTTTTACCTACATTTCTCTCCACCAATTCATGTACGTAATTAGCATGTTTAATTGTTCTAAAATACTTACTTACTTACTTAGATTTATATGCAAAAATCTTTTCGTCGCGTGACATTTAAGTAGGAAAAGTCTACTTAAAATAATTCCGAAAGTTTCACGCGCACAAATCGGTTTAAAGATAAAACATTAAGACTTTGTTACACGCCTCAATTAATATACAATTTGTTATGAACCTAGCAAATATAAACAATCAAATAATAATTAAAAATGAAAACTTATACGTCATTTGAAAGTAGGGTATCCAATTTTGCCAATGATATCCGGAAAATTAAATGAATCTTTTGTGTCACAAAGCATTTCCTTATTTCTCATCAGAGTGTAATTTGAATGGCATCATCTGCATGCTCGTTACCTACAATAACTCAATTTAAATTTTAGTAGTAGTAAAATATTCTATTAAATTTGATAAAAATTATAATTTAAACTTAGAACTACATATTAGTATGACAACTAAATTCGTTACCCTGCACAGTGGGCCAGCGATGTTCACT